>JAODAL010014840.1:0-86001 GCA_025379985.1 Phyllomedusa bahiana | reverse complement strand
AAAAAATTAAATCGCAGTGGCTAAAGTTGAACCCCCGGCGGGCCAGGGGTGCTTTTTTTTTGCCCTTTTAATTTTCCTGCTACACTTTCGGCCAGCCGGGAAGAACGTCAAAGCCGACGCCCTATCTGTGCCTGGATAGGTGGGTCTTGAGTCGCCTCCACAGCACATAGTTCCTCTGAACGGCTCGTTGCGGCTGCCCCCGTGGATCTTCAACACTTGCCCCCCCGGGAAGCGTATGTTCGCCCTGCCTGCGGCCCAGAACCCTAAAGATGGGGATATTCTTCCCGAACTGCTGGGCATCCAGGAGTCCTTAAGCCCTCTTCAGTGGTTTCCCGTTATTACTGGTGGCCCATCTTGCTCAAGATGTCAGGGACTTTGTGCGGGCCCTGCTCCTCCTGTGCCCGAAATAAGGTGCCTCGTCCTCAAACCTGCGGGCCTCCTGCTGCCTCCCCTGTGCCGGAAAAAACCCTGGACCCATGTCGCCAGGGGACTTTGTAAACTGACCTCCCCCCTCATCTGGAAACACGGGCAGCTGGGTGGTGACCGATCATTTCTCCAAAATGGCTCACTTTATCCCACTGCCTGGGTTACCCTCTGCCCCCCAGCTGGCCCAACATTTTTTCCATCACATTTTTCGCTTGCAAGGTCTCCCTTTGCATATTTTGGCGGGCTCTGTGCTGTCAGTTGCAGATTCAGCTGGATTTTTCATCTGCATACCACCCTCAAACTAACGGGCAGGTAGAGCGGGTTAACCAGGTGTTGGGCCCCCCTTACTTGCGGCACTTTGTGTCCGCTCGTCGGACAAGGGTTTCCGATCTTCTCCCCTGGGCAGATTTTTTCTTATAACTCTTTAGACTCGGAATCCGCTGGGGCCTCCACCTTTTTTGTCGTCTTTGGGTTACACCCCCACCCACCTCTCCCTCTAGCTATCTCGTCTCTTGTCCCTGCCGTGGATGCCCAAGTAAAGGACATCAAGGCTCTCTGGCAACTCACACGACAGGCCCTGCTACGAGCTTCTGCCCCCCACCAAGCGTCAGGCGGACAGGTATCGTAGGCCACCGCCCCTATTTGAGCCAAAGGAGACGGGGTTTTGGGTTTTATCCGCGAAGTACACCCGCTTTTAAGGTGCCCAGCTACAAGTTGGGTCCTAAGTACTTGGGTCGTTTTGTGGTACTTCGGTACTTCGGCGACTGAACCCAGTCTCCTATAAGCTCCACTTTCCCCCGACTCTACGCATCCCGAACGCGTTTCACGTGTCCCTCCCAAAGCCGGTGCTGCTGAACCGCTTCTCCATAGATCTGTCTCGCCCTTCCCCTGTTGTTTAATACAGATAACATCTTTGGGGTTTCGGGAAAGGTGCTGGCGGAGAAGACGGTGAGGGGGAAGCGGGGTTCTTCCTTATGATGGACGGGCTTCGGTCCGGAGGAGCGCTCATGGGAACCTGAGGCCAACCTGTCCCCTGATCTCCTCTCTAAATTCCAAAGGAAGAGGGGGAGAGCTAAGGGGGGGGAGGGGTACTGTCACGGCGCTCGGCGCCGCGGCCGTCCCCCTGCGCTTAGGGGGTCCGGCGCGGGTGCCGCGGCTGCCCGCAGCCGTGGTCCTGCTTCGGGGCTGGAAACCCCGTACTCACCAGTCCCCGCTCCTGTCTCTGGCTCTGACAGCCGCCGCGCGCGTCCCGTTGCTTAAAGGCCCTGGCGGCTGGCGGGCTGGACTGGATTTAAAGGGCCGCACCCTTTTAATTGGTTTTTGGGACGGCCGCTGTTCCTATATAAGGTACATGCCCCCAGCAATCTTTGCCAGTTTGTTGGTGTGCTTACCTTGCGTCTAGAGTGTATTGCTGTTCTGTCCTGATTACCCGTGTACCAGTCTGCCTGCTTACGTTTCCTGACCTTGCCTGTTTGCCGCCTGCCCTGACCGTCTGCCTGTCTTGACCACGAACCTCTGCCGCCTGCCCCTGACCTTCTGCCTGTCCCCGACTAGTCTCTGGATTCGTCTTTTCCCACGCTGTACCCCGGCCCCCTTCGACAAGCCAGTCACGTCAGGGGTAACGACATGGTAGCCTCACGCCGCAGCAAGTCCATCCCACTTTACGGCGGGCTCTGGTGAAAACCGGGGGCTACTTAGACTACGTTCCCTGGAGTGGCTTAGCTATCATCGCTTGCGTTGGCCCAGCGGATCCACTCCTGCGTTACAGTTGCTATGGGCAACAAAGTGAATTTTAGACCTAGATAGTTTTCATACATGTGGCCCATAATCTTTCCTCATGATTCCACCTATTTTATATTCAGAGGCTACTCAGCTGTCCTATGGTGTCTGGCAGGGGACAAATGAAGATTAGGCATGCCTGGTAGAGTCTTATCACCTTTTCTCCATTGGATAGGCATGCATGGAATACAGTTTTATTATGGAGTCTGGTGAGAAGGCTATTGCTCATGAAGTAGCTATTGTCCAAACATTGGCCGACAGCTTACAGTGAATGGCAACACATGAGAACTACATTTTTTAAAGGGGTTTTGTCACACTCTCTTGTCATAGCTCATATCCTGCTCTTCAGCTCTGTGCTCAGAAGGGAGGCGTGTGTGATTTGTTTGAATTACATATCATGTGACCCAGCAGGATGATATCACCATGCCTTTCCTCTCTGTAGTCAAAGAAAGGTCTGTTTATGTAAAGCATTGTGAGTAGCTGAGAAGTAAAGTTTTTGCCTCACAGCACAAGGGTCCTCGGTTCAAATCCCTGCAGGAACTAAACCTGTTTTGATGTTTTTTTCTCTTTATCAATGCACAGACCTCATTGAGGTTTCTTTTTTATTTATTTGCACTGTTTGACTAATTACTAAGGAGTACAGAGGACAGGAGTAGAGTGATAGCACCTTGGGTTTGAACACTCAGTAGCTGCCTGAGAAGAGAGGTGAAGTCGAGCATGTGCGACCAGGACTGAAGAGCTCTCATTCCTGGTCGTATCCCCTGGAGACGAGCTGTAAACAATGGATCACTAAAAGAGCAGCTAAAACAAAAACGGTCCAGAATTTTTAATAATAATGAATGGTGAAAATGTTTGTTATTTCATTTGCAAGCTTCCCACATCAATTTTACTTCATGGCAAAACCCCTTTAATCAAAATAGGTTCAATAACCTGAGCCCTTTATTATCCTAATATACCTTTACAGGGATCTGAGATCAGGTTTTTTTTATAGCACCCTCCAAATTGCCTGCATTGACATAGAAGGAAGTTATACAATTTTGGCTGTTACTCAATGTCTACTAGCAGAAGATGTAAATCCCCTGTGTTGCTTTGGATTAGGCATTAGGCTAAACTGAGGACCAGAGTCAAAGGGATCCCATGGTTTTCATACTTTAAAGCACCTGTGACATCTCCTGGCAGGTCGGCTTTAGTAAATCCTTGTGTTCCCTGTGAGATAACAATTCTGGAGCCTCTTCTCTTATAACTCTATGTTGTGCTGTTTCTCTGTTATTTCTCCAAGCAATCCATTACTGAATCAGTCAGATAGGTGTTAGCATATCAGATTTCAGAGGGCTGTGTCCCTTCGCACACTGACTGTTGGAGCTGATTGGACAATGTCAGACTGACCAGGACCCCCCTCCCAATTGGTAACACCCAGCTGACAGGTTCAGTAATACATTTCTAGGAGGAATAACAGAGGAACAGCACAACACAGAGATATAAGAGAAGAGGCTGCAGAATTGTTATCTCACAGGGAACACAAGTATATACAAAAAAAACTGTCAGAAGATGTCACAGATGTCACAGGTCCTCTTTAGCATCTGTTCAGGAATCTGGACTTTATTGACGGGAATGTAGAAAAATGAATAAGGCAGCACTTCCAAATCAGCGGTTTTATTTCACCCAAATGTGCAACGTTTCAGCTCAACAATGAGCTTTTCTCAAGCAACAACAGAGTGTCAGTGACGAGTTTATATACAAACATGTGTCAATTAGCAAAAGATTCATTACATAAGTGTCAATTAACAACAATCAATTGCATAGTAAGTTTCAAGTGCATAAAATCAATCAAAGTGTACAATATAAGAGATACATAGTATCATACATCACAAAATAGTGTAATCACCGCATAATGGAGAGAACTCGGCGTCCTCTTGCCTATACTGCGCATGTCCGACACAGAATATCGCGAGCTCACGCTATTCAACTCACGGTAAAAAACGCGCATGAGCGCGGATAAGAAAAACGGCATTTTGGATTCTGGCAACCTATGCCCATACATCGCACGGCAAAATTATAGAACATAAGCAAGGGTCTCATAATTAACGTTGTACCACAGGAGAAGACAATAGTATGGTCAGACAGGCAGAGGTCTGGAAAGACAGAATTCAGTTAATACCATAGACAAGTTGAAGTCAGTGAAAGAAGAATGAGGGACAGTCAGGAGGTCAGTGCAAGCGGCAAGTAGATGGGGTCAGGAAACAAGATGGTTTAGTAATGGTATGACCAAACTGTAGTCTACCTTTTCCAAGAACCATGGAGGAACCTTATCGCTCAGCTATTGGTTTATAAGGACAAGGTTATAGTTATATATAATTATAAGATTTATATCCTTTCATCTTGTTACTGGTCCTCATCTTCTTTTTGTCTTAGATTCAAACATTTTTTTAACAACCTAGATCTTTGTCTAAAATAGGTCTCAGCCATCAAGGGTTTTAAGTCAGTTTTTCAGACTTAAAAAACGGCTGTCACCATCCCTGTAGACGTCAATAGTAGTCTACTATTGCACGGTTTTCTACTATAGTTTTCAGGTGGAAGGTTTGCTATTCAATGGTTATGGGGGATGGGCGAATGCGCAAAACGTGGACAGAACTATGCCCCAAAACCATTCAAAAGATGATAAAATACCGACCGGATTCTTAAAGGGAACCTGTCACATAGATTATGCCCCCCTTGCTGAGGGCAGCACAAGCTAGTGTCAGACCTGCTGTTTCCAGCGCTGTGTCCCTTATGCTGTAAGATCTTGTCGTGTTCGTGTATTTAAAGCTCAAAGCTGCAGTTTTCAGCCAGAAAAGAGTCATGAAAAGAGTGCGTTTTTTTCAAACTCCGCCCATCTGAGGCTAGCCCCGCCCACCATAACTGATAAACCTATTACTTTGAATAGGTAGAAACATGTGAATAAATGTCAGTGGGCGGGGATAGCCTCAGGTGGGCAGAGCTAACACCTACTCATGAATAAGATTTGAGGGGTAAATGCTCTAAAACTCCAGCATCTTACAGAATAAGTGCTGGAAACAGCAGGTCTGTCACTAGCTTGTGCTGTCCTCAGCAAGGGCATAACCTATGTGACAGGTTCCCTTTAAGCAGAATCCGACCGGTATTTTACAATTGCCATGTGGCCATATTGTAAGCGTGATGAACTAAAGCTAACCCACACCTCCACCCTCACATAAAAAAGTATATATGCCTTAAAAAATTGCTAAAGACGTTGTCTAGTTCCTTAAAAATTATCATACACTCCTGGTGCCCTTTTAAAAACAAAAACTCCACTCACCTTCCTCCACTCTTCCGTTCCAGCGCTGGCTCTTCCCGATCCTCTTTTTATGTTCCTCTTCTTCTGAACTGAGATATCACTGCTGCAATCACTCCCACTTCCCTACTTTACCACAAATGAACTGCTCTGAATGGTGATGTAAAGAAGTGGTGGAAGGTGAGTATAGTTTTTTTTTCCTAATGTGGCATAAGGCATTTGCGATTATATATTTTTTATGGGAACCACGCAACCCCTATGCCACGATTGTAGTGTGCTTATGTATTCCTCAGTGTCCATACACCTTTTAGACTGCGTTTGAAAAGAGCTGGTGGACTGCTGAATGCAACACTTTCACCAGACCCTTCTAAAACAGGTTTCCTGGTGGCCAGTATGTAGGAAGAGAACGTGTCAATCATTACAGCACTTTGTAGAAATGGCGGATAAAGTTCTAGGGCTGAAATGCTGCATCCTAACCATGTTAGGGGGGCACAAAAAAGGCACATCGTTAAAAGAAAGTGTTGCACAGTGACATGTTAGGGAAATCTGTTCTTTGGGTTAGAAGAGTGTAGGCCTAAATCCAGCTGATGAGGAATAAGCTGGTGGGGTTAAGAGACAAATGTAAGTGATAAAGAATCTGAGAGGAACTGTTAGGTGAAGAGGTCTAGAATAGCTGCATCAAGAAAGCCAGTGCACATTAACAGTAGGGAAGTCTTAAAGGAAATGTGTCATCAAAAATGACTTATTGTTTAAATCACGTTTTTATGTTAAACACATTGCTTAAGAATTTTTGGTTATATATTTTTTTTAATTTTCCATATCACTTTCAATATTTTTTAATAATTCTTAAAGGGGTTGTCTCGCTACAAATGTAGGGAACACTAAAAGAAGATGTTTTCCAAATATATTGCATTGTTTATCTTTTTTTGTTAAGGATCTACAAGCAATTTTATCACCTTCTGAGCTCTCTCTGGTTCCCCTAGTGACCAACCTGTGTATACTTTTAACCCCTGTGTGTTCTATCTGATACAAAAAGTGACGTCATCACACAGGTCGAGGCAGCACAGAGCTCCGACCAGTGACAGATTGATTTAATCTGATCTTACAGACAAAAGACTAATTACTCTACTGTGTACTTTAGCTGAGAAGCTTCAAAGGACCTTGGAGAAGGTAATTTAGCTGATAAACATAATAAACAGAGAAGGCTAAATATATGGAGTGAATATGCTAATTACATTACAGCTCAACCCAGAAGTGGCAGAGAAAGCAGCTTTATTTTATCTATGCAGCCTATGAACCTTTGAGATGAGACAATCCCTTTAAGTCCTGCCTGCAGTTTTCACTTTGGCCACTAAGCCTAATAATAGTCTGACACTTCCTGTTCTGTACAGAAAGCTTCTCAGTTGTCTGCTCATTACCAGCACAAAGAGGGTCAAACTGATAGGAGACACCAATGTGAATAGATAACACAAGATCCACCAATCAAAGATCACCCATTCACCTCCCTGCACAGTGCCTTCTTCCCAGGTCACAGAGCATGACTAGAAAACTCTCCTATAGAAGTCAAGGGGATAGTCAGTCTTAGCTCCAGTGCTGAAGCTGCGGTAAAATTCTCTGACTGCTGTTAAAGCTGAAAAAAGGGCCTATGGCCAAAGTGAAGACTGCAAGTTTTAAAGATTTTTTAAAAAAATAAAAAGTGAATGGAAAACTGAAAAAAAATAACCAAATTTCCAAAAAAATGTTTTAACATAAAAATGGGATTTAAAAACAAGACTATTTTTTATGACCTTCCCTTTTAAGACAATGAAGAGTACACATTAAGGCCCTGGACACACTAGTGAGAAAAGCTATAGGGCTTGTGAGTCGGACAGACAAAATAGAACATGGAAGCCAAGAATGAGCTACTGTTGTCCATGAGACATATCAGTCAAGAGTCAGGGTCAATATATAGTGAGGACTGGCTACACAGAGGCCAAAGGTAAGGCCTGTGGGTGCGAGCTGGAGTTAAAGGACCACAGGGATTAGTGTTGCACTTCAGATTCAGAGCCGAACCAGTCTGACCCAAATTTTTCCAGCAGTCGAGGACAATCATGTGACCAATCATCAGCTTTTTCTCCAAAAAGGGAAAAATATAGAAAGGGGCACAAACCCCTTGTTTTAAATGAAAGCTTTCCCTTTTTAAAGAGGCATGCAATATGGAAAAGCATTGGAATTGAACTGTGTTTTTTATGGGTTCAGGACTGTTCCTAGCACGTTATGTTTTTTGGAGCATACATGCATGGTTTGAGGGAAATTAGGGGGGGGTCAGAATTTTAATTTCCAAAAAGGGGTACCACCAAATAGTCCTACGGACCCACGGCAGAACTGGGCAATCCGAAACAAGTCGTTGGTGCAACTCTTGTCAAATAGTCTCCCAAAAAAAAAAAAGGGAATCTCAAAGAGAAAAGACCCCAGACAAGAGAAAGGGAGTGACTTTGATTTTTAAATTTACATTTTGCCTAGGCAAATTAAACTCTATAGTTCTCTACTATAAAAACACAAAAAACGTAAACTTTTATTATGTATAACTCTTTAACCTCTATACACACTATTTTAAAAACTGTTTTCAAACCTCAAAAATTTTAAACCCCTTTCTACTTCAAAGGAAGGAGTAGTTTTTTCCATTATCAAGTCGGTGGGCACCACCTAAAAACGGGAAAAACCCCTTATATAACCGCAAATTATTCATCCAGTGAGGACTAAAACCTTTCCCTACTTGGGAAAAGGTCCTAATCTAATGGACCAGGAAAAATAAGCTCCCTTTTGACCCCCTCTGCAGGGGTGAACTTGAGACAAGGTGAAAAATCACAATTTAAAACATCATGCCTGACCTCCCCAACATGTTTCACCAGCTAAACGGCTTCATCGGGGTTAAGTTTTACATAATAAAAGTTCTTTTAGTGTTTTATAGATAGAGAACTGATGAGTTTTAAGTTTGGCCTATGGCAAATAGTAAATAATTTGGTGAACTCTGCAAAAATCCTATGTGGGGTAAATTGGTGCTGATCAAAACACAAAATGGTAAATATGGTATGGGTAAAAGCCTGCAGCCATCCTTGGCACAACCTGCCCCTTTGGGGGACTAGTAGTGTTTCTCATCGTCCATTGGGCTCCACTAAGAGACCACTATATCAGTAGTTAAAGTCAGTGTTCTGGAAAATTTCCCCACCAAGTATGAGCTAAAAACCAGCAGTTTTTGTGTCATTTTATATTTTTGTGAACCCATTTCCCAAATTTTCCTCTTATAGAAGGTTTAAATCAAGTCACTTTTTGGGGCCAAAAGCTTCTGGCTTTTTTGCAGAGTCCCTTTGGTACTTAAGTTGTGTATTAAATGCTTTAAAAGGGTCAACGTCCTGTTCAAAAAAAATCAATATTTACATACCCAGCTTTCTTGAAAGCATTTTCATATATATAAAATATATAATATTATATATATATATAAAATTTTAAATAAAATTATATATATATATTATATATATTATAATATATATATATTATATATTTTTTATATATTTTAAAAAATAAATAAACATCCATGGCATGTATCATAAACTGGTTATTGTGAGATTTTTCCCAAATTAATTATCATGAATTTTAAATATATGGTAACTTTATCATTGATTTTCCTTTGGGATAAAAAAATCGTTGTGTAATGTCAATGGGAAACAGCAAAAAAAGTTTTCTGATTACTTCAAATTATTTCCCTGTGGATATTTAATTTTTTTTCTTATTTTTATTTTAACTCCACACGTTTTGAGCGTTTGGTTTGGCTATAGATCGATCGATAGTCATAGTCGGCCGCAAACGAAAAGGTTTTTGATGTGAGCTCGTTTTGAGCGATACCATTAAAGTCATGGGAGAGCAACAACACCTTCATTTTTACACCCCAAACAGGGCGGGAGAAGCTGGAATTAACATCACAAATCAAGGGATACGTGTACATCTTAGGCAACCACTTAGGTTATAAAAGTCAAGAACCCTTTCAATTCCCCTGTGGGAAATAGAATTGCTTTTTAAGTTTTTTCGTGGATGCTGCGTCAATGAACAAGCTGGGTCCCAAAAAATCAAAAAAACGTAACTGTTATGTTTTCGTTAATACCCGTTATTTTGCACCTTTAATTACCTGTGGTGGACTATAAATTGCTGTTTTAAAGGGTTTTTACGGGAAGCTGCGTAAATGAAAAAGCGGGGCGCAAAAAGTAAAACAAACCTATCTGTTATGTTTTGTATAATAAGGAATTATTTGCACCTTTCAATTCACCTGTGGTAATAAGTTTGCTGTTTTAAGTTTTTACGGGGGGATCGGTCAAACAAACCCCGGGTGTGAAAAGTAAAAAAACATGAAAAGTTATTTTTCTTTAGGGGATACAGGGTTTTTTGGCAACAAAAACCCTGTGCTGACTACAAATTGCTGGATTGTAATTTTAAAACTGAAAGTATATACAACAGTCACGGGTGAAATGGGTAAAATTACAATGAAAATATCTAAATGTTACTGATAAAAAAAAGTGGATTTTTGCACCTAAAAAAGAACCTGCGGGTTATAGAAATGATGTGATCCAATAAGTTCAGGCTGCCCAATATCCAAAAATATTTCAATAGCAAACTGTTAAAAATAAAGATTTCCATAAAATGTTTCACTAAGTCTTGTGAAACTTTATCCGTGTTCTTTATAGATAGAGCTTGTCTGTGTTCCCCCCGGGGCCCCCCCCCCCCCCCTGCCCCCCCCGCCGTGAATTTACAGTGGTGATGCTGCTTTAAAATTTCTAGCTAACTACTAAAATCTTTCAAATTCTCAAATCTAACTAATTTTAAAGGGATACGCTAATAGTAGAGGTTTCTCTGTGCAGAAATAATAATTTCGCTGACTTTTTGGCCACAGGCAGAGCGCGGTCCTATCCCTATAGACGCTGAGAGACACGAGGCGAAACAGGAAACGCTGTTCTATGTAAAACAGGGGCAGGATTTTTTTCCAGCCCAAAAGCAACCTACACATCCCTCATGCCGTCGCCCCACATCTCCCCCCGCTCTATTTTGTAATTCATTTGTGGCAGCCAAAAAATTACAGGAAGCGGCAAAAGGCGAAGATCTTTTAAGTATGCACAGATTTTAACCTTAATTATCGCATGATGGGGAAATTTCGATCACCATAGAAACCTTGCCGATTTCAACTTTGTCGATAAAAATCCTCAACACTACTCCACACATTCATTTTTTATATATATACAGCATAGATGAAAGAAGAACAACTTCAAGTTACAATGCATCAAAATGATCATCGAGACTCCTCTTTACTGAGACTCACTTGCCTCTGTGTATAGGTGGCAGGTATCTGAGACACATCTTTTTATCACTGCTGATAAATTTATAGTCATTTTTCTGTGACTGTGACAGAAGTCACTTCTCCATGTACAGTGTCGATAAAACTATGTAACTTTTTTCTATTGTGGCAGAGTGGGTACAGGTAGTTGCCTGTTTTGAAAAAGCGGGGGGTTATACCCGAATGTATAAAAACACGCCACCATGGGTACCTGGCCACCATATTATTGTCAGCCACACTAAAGGGGTTTGGCGACGTTTGTTTTGGTTTTCTGGGTCGGTCTTTCGGGAGTAGACAAAAGTGTTGGGGTGGGTGTCTACTCCCCCCGTTCCAGGGCCCGGGTTTTGGTAGGTCTCTGGATTCTTATAAAAGGCTGGGCCTTCAGGGTACAGGGGGTTGGTTCTTCTGGAAGTGGGGTGAAGAAGAGCTGAGGGGAAACTTTTTGCCCCAGTGGAGTAACCGTGGAGGCTGGTGGGAAATGTCTGTTCGACTGGACATTTGGTCCAGACCCCCCTATAAAAGGGAAAACCTGCATTGCCCCTAGATGGCCAGATGGCCAGGGGGTTTTTTTGCGTTTATTTCTGTTCTTTGCTGTGCTGAAAAAATAAAACGGTGGGGGCCAGACTTAAAGAAACCCGGTGTCCCAAATGCCCTGTGTTAAAGTGCCAAACCCTTCTACCAAAGGGCGGGGTCCAAGAGCGGAATTCCCCTGGACAACCAAGATGGCGGCTGAAAATGGGGTAGTCCCCTACACTATGCCCCGACCAAACAGAAAGACAGAGCTGCAGAGGGAGAGGAACGATCAGAAGCCTGAGCCAATGATGTGCCAGGAGGTGTGTCTCAGACAACTTCAGAGTCACTGTGCACACTGTAGCTAGCCTGTAGTCACAGGTCACAACTACTGGAGCTGAGCTAAAAACAGCTGAACACAGAATCAGGAGGAAAACAAGTAGCAGGTAAGTATTTCCTGTAGAAAATGACTTACATATCCTTTCTGTGCTTTTTAACTGAACAGTTGCTTTAAAGTGATCGTCTCTTCTTAATAGTTCCTTGTTTAATAGAATTCAGCTGATCATTGACAGATCAGCTTCAGAAACCTCACCTTTACCCACTATTCCACAAAAGGAGCTGAACCGGCCACACATTTGCCTCGTAGTGGCCACCACAAATATAGCTTTAGATGTCAATCATTCAGGTGAATAGCTCACCATGTAATACATGTAAAATTGATCCCACAGTAGAGCAATTAATTACTAGTTCATCTTTTTAAGGCCAAAAAAAGACAAGACGTCCCTCCAGTTCAGCCGTTGTGCTATAGTGTTGATCAAGGAAAGGCAAAAAAAAAAAAACCCCCGAGGGGAGAACCCCTTGTCCCTCATTTTAGGGTTTTAAAAATTCCCCTTCCCCACTCCAAACTGGCAATCAATAATCCCTGGACAACGACCCTTCTCCGAATCCTAGTATTATAACTTGTTATATTATTATCTTCAGAAAAGATCCAGACCCTGAACTCTGTTGTGAATTCCCAGACAATTTTTCCCCTGGCAGAAGTTCCACATCTCAATGCTCTTAATAAAAAAATCCCTTTTTATGTTTATGTAGAAAACTTTGTTCCTCAAGAAAATCCCCCCTTGTTTAGATACAGTCCTGGGGATATAAATCTTAAGCGAGATTCTAATTGACCTTTAATATATTTAAACATATTCATATATCCCCGAAGCGTCTTTTCTCTAAACTAAATAACCCTAAATTTTTTTGATCTTTTGGGTATTTAGTCCACCCAGTCCTTTTATTATTTTTTTGCACCTTTGAACCTGTCCAAGCTTACAATGTTTTCCCCCGTGCATGGTGCCCGAAACTGTAACCAAAAATTCCCTTGTGGGCTAACCCGCGACTTATATAATTAAATAATGTTCTTATGTATTGCAGCTCTTCTCCATGGCTCATAGAAGAGGTTCATGAGCCATGGGCCCCTTCATGATGTGTCCAGGTACCCTAAGAAGAGATTGAAATGAGACAATACCTTTAAAAAAAAATTAACCTTTTAAGAACTTCTAATAACACAACCTAGTAGAACCTCCAGCTTTTGCAGCTGCAGCTGGTGTAACTACTAAAACTTCTGACTCCTGAAACATAAACAATGGATGATGTTTAGCCTTGGGTGTTGGTTTTGCAAAAATAACGATGACACTGGGTACAGTTCCTCAAAATGGTGAGTTTTGAGGGTGTGTTTTAAGGCCTGAGATCTAAAGGTTGAAGGGAATGCATTCCTTGGACAGGGTGCAGCATGGGAAGTGTTTCATCTTGTTTAAAAATAGGATTCTGACCGAATGTCAGACAATATTTTTTAATTAATATTAGCGATGTCAGCATAATAAGACAGGAGAATAAACAAAGCACAATGAACACATCAGAGATACACACTGATAGCAAAACAGATGATTCATAGACAAACAAAATTTTGCTAACTTTTCAAATTTCATTGCAAATGGTTTACAAAATCTAAATTGAAATGATTCTTCTGTCATATTTAGATTGGGTATTCTTAGTTGACTTCACCTTAAAAAGCCCCTCACAAAAGTACGGACTTCCCGTCAGGATTCCTCAGGTCAATTCCCAAGACTAGTTATGGATTTTGAAATTGAATTCCAAATATCAATAGGAAGAAGCAATCATGAAATCTTAAAATCAAGCTATAGAGTTGATGCTAATACGGGAAAATAGCTATGGGTTAGGGCATCCAGTTATAGATCTACCTAAAAATACATTTATGACCAGTGATGGAGTAAGTCTTATGAAAACACTATGTTTAACGGGTTTTTGGCCCTATGGTGTAAATTCGTTTCCTAAGGGGTTGAATGGGAATTTCCCATCCCGGGTGCTGCTGAATAAAAAGATTTGGGACTGTATCACAATCCTGACACGGGAAAAAGGGCGACATGTATGAAACTTGGCGCTTCAAGACCATTTTTGGCATCTTTTTTCAGTGTATAATGCTCCTGAATATATAAAAGTGGTGAATGTGCGCTCATAAATTACACCAAAGGTTTAAGGCGCCTACCATATATATTTGACTCGCCGCGGTACTTTGGTGCATTACTAATGCATCAAACATGTGTATAAATGGCTGCCAGAATTCGACAACGGCTGCGAAAACAGTTAATTAATTTGCTTATATAATTTAAAATGTATTATGTTAATACTAAAATATTGTGTAGATTTTTATATTTTTATTTTTTATTATAATTAAAATCTTACAAAATACTTTTTTTCATACTTTTATATAGTATGTTAATTTGTGTTTTGAAAAATGTAGGTCGGTGGGAGAAAAAATAAGTTTTGCAATTGTGAACATAATAATGGACATAATATATTATTATATTATTTTAATTTTTATAATTATTATTAATTTTTAAATTATTATATAAGATTTTTGGTTTTCACTCCTTGCTCCCTGGTTGAACTGACCGGCAGCCGGGAGTAAAGGGGAGCATCCGGGAGGTAAGTATGAGTGTTATCTTCTATTTGTACTCATACCCATATGAACAAACCCTTTAAATCTGATGTATGTCATGTTATGTGATAAAACCTCTGTTATGCTATTACATTCCGATGTCATTCACAGACTGCTTTGTGTGTCACATTGCTCCTTATGTTAGTGCTAACATTCGGCTGACATATTCTAGGCTTCATGTATAAAAACTGCGTGTAAGGGTATGTTCACACGGCGTAATTTTGGCACGCATTTTGCCGCGTATTTGCGTTTAATACGTGACGCAATTACGGTAATCCATAGCTCTCATAGAGAACTATGGATTACGCCTCGTCCCCCCCACGCGTACAATACAAGCGTATTGTATGCGCGGGGAGATAAGTGACATGTCAATTATTTGCGGCGATTACGCGCCACAAGTAATGAATGTCAATGGGGCCGGCTGGAGTATGCGCTGAACAGCGCGACTCCCAAAAAAATCCAGTGTATTGCGGCGCGTACTGTACGCGCCGCAATTATGGTGTGTGAATATACCCGAAGGCTTATTTTGTTGCCCAGAGCTTTGATTGGTTACTATGGGCAACAAAAAAAAGTAGGTCACATAGACAGCTTTCATACATGGGGCCCTCTGTGTTTATTTGTGAACAACACCACAATATAGTGAAAGCTGGAAAATATTTTCAGTTTTCAAAATCTGATGTTTTTTGCATTTAAAACAGATAATAAATAACATTTACCACCATCTACTTTATGTTCCATAATTTTTTTGAATGTGTGTTCATTTTTCAAAGATACTTAAACGTTTATAAGTTTACTAGTAACTTCCTAAAATTTGCAACAAAATTTCCAAAGCAGATTTTTTTTAGGGACCAGTTCAGTTCTGATGTGACTTTGAGGACCCCAACATATCACCCCCGTTTAAAAACTTCATACCTCAAAGTATTCAAAACAGCATTTAGGATTTTTTTTTTTACATTTAGCTGTTTCACATAAAATAAAGCAATGTAATATTGTAAAAAATAATTTGTCTTTTTTGTCAATTTTTTAATGTTAATCCCCTTTTCGTGGAAGGTTTTAATGCAGAAGTGCAAATGGACATTTATTTACCTGATTCTGCAGTTTTTAGTATCCCATATGGGACTTTAGTATGCTGCTTGACTCAAACACAGACTTCAAAAATAAAAGTGCAACTACTGGATTTTGGAGGTTCCTTTTTATTATTATTATGTTTTATCAGGTTTGCAGAAGCAAATAAAACACCCCCCAAAAGAACCCTTTTTCTGTCAGGCTCCAAGCCTGGCCTTAGCAGCAACAGCTCATTTGTATGTTACAGCCTGCTCCCATTTCAGATGGTACTGACACAGCTCCTGAGCCCATGCTACCTGCAATATAAAACTGGACAATAGATTACGGAAAAAGCAAGCAATCACGACATAGAGTTAAATAATTTCATGGGGACGGGTTTAAAAGTGACGACTGATTTTTTATGCTTGTTTTTGTTTTAAAGGGGTTTTGCCAAGAAGTGATTTCCTCACCTAACAGACTGATACTCCCCTCTTGAGGTTTAAAAAAAAAGGGGGTTTTTGTTTCTGTGTTTAAAAAAACAAGTACCTCCTCTGTGATTTCATCACTCCACCTCCAATGCATGTTCCTGATAGTCTCTATACTTGAGCAAACATGTTATTTGGCTAATCCACAGGGGATAATTGTGCACAAGTTTCTCCCTCTTATCTGCTCAGGAGAGAAGATAAGCTCTCAGCAGGCAGTGTCTTTCATTTGTTCACAAACTGCTACAGGGAGGGAGAGGAGGGCTGAGCAGGGAGCATCTGCATGTTTACTCAGAAAAATTCATTACAACCAGTGGATTCTCTATACAAAAGACAAAGGATCTTTTCTCCCCAGTCCCATAAAAGCTTGCTCATGTTCCCTACCATCAAATAAGAAGTGCAAACAACGCAAGGGTGGCCAGATCAACTCCTGTCAGCTCCTGGTCGTGTTTAATGTAAAGAGTCAGGAAACTTAGGGCATGTAAGTCAGACTGTAGCTCTCAGAGGCTTCACTTTTTTTAATTACACATATTTAGAAAAGTGATTAAATACCCATTTTGGAGGATCCCACATCAACATTAGATCGTGGCAAAACCCCTTTAAGCAAATGTTTTCCAACACCTTATGTTAGGTTTTTCACACTGCCTTGCTCAGCAGGGGGTGACTATGGCAAAAGAAAAAAAATTAAATTTGTGCTCAGTCCTGAGATATGAGGGAAGTGACTTTTTAAACAATATTTTTTAAAGTGTAAGATCTAAATGTGTACTGAAACATTGATGACAATACACAAGGGGTTGGAACTGCTATTTTAGAGTAAAATTATGCAAGCAGGAAATTGCATAATGAACTTGGTCAAACTCATTACTTGAAACCTTAAGGCCTCGTTCACACGGCTTACTTCTCCGCGGATTGGCGCCGTACTCCGCGCCGGATTTGCGCTGAAAGTACGGCCCAATCCGTCGGATTTAATTAGGTAATCCACTGCTCTCATAGAGAACAGTGGATTCCGTCGCTCCTCCCCGCTTGGCGAATCCGCCGCGGGGGGGAGAAAGTGACATGCACATTATTTACGGCGCGTATGCGCCGTATACAATGCATTGTCTATGGGGCGGGGAGCGGCGCCCCCGCCGCGCTCCGGCCCCGCCCCCATCCCGCCCCTTATTCACGCCAGATTTGTGAGCGCACAAATCCGTCGGGAATAAGCCGTGTGAACACGGCCTAAACGTTCTGCCTCATCTTCCTAGAAATCGCTTTATAAATTTAAATTTAGATAATTTGTCTATGACCTGATTTGCTATAGATTACTCTTACAAAGCTAAAGCTGTGTTTATACCAAGTCTGCCATCGACAGTTAAAGAATGTGGATACTATTAAACTGACAATTTATTTATTGTTCATTTGCTTCTTAAATGTGAAATTAAGCAGCTTCCTAATCAGTCTTCATTAAGAATTTCCTACAATTTTGCCTCTGTGGGGTTAATTTCTTCCTGCTGCCAAAAAAATCTGTCAATGTCCTGCTGATGCTTTTGATGGTTCTCTGCTCTCCCTCTCTATTCTCTCATTGTTCTAGTTAAATGCTGGCAGAGTAGAGTGTTGAGGGCATCCAAATAAGGCAGTTCAAACATAAAAGGCAGCATGTAGAGAAAAATTACTTAGGGTGTGTACAAGTGTAAAGAGAAAGCAGAGCACCCACTGCAAACTCTAGACTTATAAATATGCATTGTTCACATCTAGCACGCATTAATGTGAGGATACTCCCAGATGAAAAAATCTGAAACTACGGGCAGGCTGCCAAGTGAGGATCAAGGGTTCTGAAATTAAAGCAGAAAGTCTACAGACTTAAACTTAGTCCATTATTTCACTCAAGTTAATTGCTAATATATTTTAAATTCATTTTAACATGTCAAAGGTGTTAATCACCTTTAAAAGGGTTATGCCACCATAGACATTGATAGCATATTGATAGGATATGCCAGCAATATATGATAAGAGCTGGTCCCACCTTTTTCAAGAATGAGCCCAAAAACCTCTCTTTCCTTGCTGTAGTTAGAACTCCAATTGATTTCAATGGGAGAGTCCGAACCACCTCTCTATTCTTAGCTGAGAGTGTTTTGGGCTCATTTTTGAGATAGGTGGGGCCCCAAAAGTGGAACCGGGAAATTAAAACACACAATAATTTGGCATATGCTATCAGTATGGCATCAATGAAAGGTATATGATTTTTATGTGATAATTAAAAGGCTTTTCCCCCGGTCATACTCACCTTTATGAGCTGCGAAAGACCTTTCAAAACCCAACCCTGTCATTTTATTCCCCTTGACTTGCTTTAATTTGAATGTCACCATGTTTTTAAAAAAATTTCCCTGCTTTCCCTTCACCCCCCCAACAAAAAAAGTCTTTTTCGGGGAAATTTTTACCCCACCCTACAGTAAAATTTTAAATTTTGGACAACTTATTTAAAATTCAGAAACCCCTTTTAAAAACATTTTTGTAAAAACCTGTCCCGCAGAAAAGCAATTAAAAAATTGGGGCTTTATTGATTTAAATTCATTTTTAAAGGGCTTTTTTCTTTTTTAAAATTTGGGGTGCCCTTTACCAACAGATTCTGTTGTTGACATTAGTTTAGACTTTTTTTCCATTGAGCATAAACATAAAATCAATGAGCTGTCAATGTAATGCAGTTGTAATGACATGCCGAGTTGTTTAGAGTGAGAGACACTCTTTGTAGCCCTTTTGTAACCTCTCTCTCTTAAATCAAAAATTCCCATTTATGTTAAAATTTAGGTTAATCAAAACCGTTCAAAGAAAATTTAAAAATTAAAGTAAAAAATTCGGGAAATTTTTTGGAACTGGACCCAAAAAACCAAAACATTTTACTTTTCCCGTTCGAGTAAGTTTTTGCGTTCTACATTGTGTTCGACAAGCTATTTTAATAATTTTTAGGTGCTGTAAAATAGGGGAAAGTGCACCTTTTTCACGATTTTAATTTTTTTGCTTTTTTGTCGTACATAGAATTTTAATTTTGGTAGTTTATGCTTTGGCCCTTCAAAGCATTGCACACGGAGGGCGCAAAAACATATTTTTTCCTGGGTTTTTTGTAACCCCCGCCTTTCCCTATAAATAGTAATGATATTTTACAAACCAAAAATGCACAATGGTCCCGATGGCACTTTACATCCACCACCAATGATAGCTATGTGTTTTTGGAGGCGCAACGGGCGTTCTTTTTAGGTGAAATTTACAATGGTTGTCCCACTTTTAAAATTGGGGCCTATTTTGGGTTTGTACTTTTTATGGTGGTAATTACACCCGCCTCACTTTGTTTTAGGTATAATAATTC
This sequence comes from Phyllomedusa bahiana, assembly GCA_025379985.1. NCBI lineage: Eukaryota > Metazoa > Chordata > Amphibia > Anura > Hylidae > Phyllomedusa > Phyllomedusa bahiana. The sequence goes on along the minus strand of JAODAL010014840.1, from coordinate 66,768 downwards.
CCCTAAACATCTTTTTCCCTTTGACTTTAATGGGGTTCGAAGTTCAAATTCGGCTCGAACTTCAAACCGAACTTCTCAAAGTTTGGGGTTCGACTTAAACTTTTTAGGGTTCAATCATCTCTAGTTATAATTATTCCTACATATACTTTTTACAAACTTTTAAAATTTTTATAAAACCCCTAAATAGGGTTTTCCCTACATTTTTAAATCAAAAAGTGGGCCCCAAAACACTCAAGTGTTTTTTTAGGGTGTAAAAAACATTTGGATTATTTTAAAAAATTTTCATATTTCTTTTTTTTTAATTTTCCCTTAAAAGGGGTCCAAAATTTTACACATGAGTTAAATTCGGGCCCAAATTTTTTGGCTAGAACAGCTGCCTTTTTTATTCTTTTGGGGCCAAATGAGGGTTTGTAAGGGGGAAAAAAGGGTTTTGGGGCATGTTACATTTTTTTCCTTATGTCACTTTTTTTTGCTAAACTTAAAGAAAGGTGTTCTCTCCAAAAATACATAAAAAAAGTGCACACGAAAAGTGGACAGGGAACTAGTCTACTGAAAGCTCACTCTGAAAAGAGAAAAGCCTCCTCTGAATCCTATTCCTATACCCTTTGGACCAGAGGGCACCTACAAGCTCTGTGGACAAGTGGTTCCTCGTCACCAAAGCCCAGTTTTTTATCTTTGTATCAGCCCAGGTGACGAGTATGAGCATCACCCCAGGAGCTCTAAAACAAGAATGGCGTCTACAGAGAGAGCCGCGGTTGCAGAGTGTAAAGAACCCTAAGGAGGCTCCCAAGGGGCATTGCATTCTAAAATCCTAGTGACAAACAACAATGACAGTAAACACACAATGGAATAAAAAAAAAAGTAAATTTATATGTGTGCAGTGAAATTGTAAAAATTACCCATATTGCCTAGTCAAGAAGGCTGGACAATAAGATGTTTGCTCAAAGGGAAGTGAAAACTTATAATGCTGTGCTATGTGCCGTCTACTCAAGTGGGGTCTATAAAGATAGTTGGAGGGGTTTTCTCACTACAATAATTAGCTTTCAACATGTAGGTAAAGGTAAATATAGACTTTTATCTAATACATTGCTGTTTTTATTTTGCTTTGTTGAAGAGATTAGAGAGATTGTATCTCTTCTGAGTGCACGCAAGGTTCTCTTGGTTTGTGGCCATCTCTCTCTCTTATCTGATTAGCTGGAAGCTGCTGTCCAGCCATAATGAGTCACTTCCTCTCTTCCTGCTGTGTGTAATCTCCAGGAACAGAGACCTTTGTTTGTTTAATCTAAGGACACATTTTCACTCCTTAGAGCTCTGTAGTCTTGTGTACTACAGATTGTACATCTCCTACAATCATTTCAGTGTAACAGGAATAGCAGGTCTGATATGCTAATCACTGCTATAGACCAGTCCACAGCCTGGCCAAGAGGTGTTAGTCTGAAGTGCAGTACAGCACGTGCATCTTTTCACCAGTCCCATAGATTTTAAAAGGAGCAATAGTGCACACACTCATATATTGCAACATCCAAAGGCTTCCTCACTACACAATTGTAAGAATAGGGCCTCTGTTTTAGTGATCACTGGGGATCCCAGGAATCAGACACTTATTACCTATTATGTGGATAAACGCAATAAGCCACCACTAGAGTTATCTAGGCTTGGACTGACCCACAGTGAATAAGGGAAACCCAGGGTGGGCCCCTGGGCATGGTGGGCCCCTGGGCATGGTAAGCCCCTTGACTGCCTTTCATGAAAAAAATAGGAATAAAGCAAAGTGGAAGAGTCATGTGCAGCACGTGCAGTCATGTATACAAGGTGTAGGATGGGGCCTGAGATTTAACTCCACTGGTTGGTCCCGAGAATCAGTTTCACCAGTGGGATCCAGGAATCAGCTTTACTGGAACCTTGAACCTTGTAAGAAATTTGTTGCATCTTACTTCATAGTACTTCAAGAAAAGACTGTATTCTTTAGGCACTCACCTCCCCGTGACGATGTTTACTTTTACAATAGATCAGAGTCAACTCCAATATGTTTTAAAGAAGCCAAAGAAACAAAGACTAGACGGCTCCCTTGTGCATCCAGTAGTGGTTTTTTGTATGATGTAAACAGGAGTACCATGGAGCCCTGTACCCTTGTTGTCCCCGAGCCTGTTTTCAGCTGTTGCAGAAGGTTTGGACTGACAGCTGTACGTGTGTTAATTTAGACTTTGCTGGAGGTGTCATAATCTAAAGCTATGTTACAGGCAGGAGCATGCAGCAGTCTGGAATGCTTACGTTAGCAAGTCTGTCATTGAGTTTACTTAACACTCATTTGTCTCAGTCTGCTTCAGAACAGAAATGCAGGCAATGAAAACTTATTTAACCCCCTGACAACAGCAGCTGAAATGCGATAAAGATGCTAGTTAGCAGATCTCTTCTTTTTACTACAGCCCAGATATTTCGACTGTCTGTCCTATGACCTGGAACGACGTTGCCCAGACTAAACAGTACCACTGACCTTTTTATTAAAAGACTAACTCAAATGAAATGGATGTTGACGATGGTGCTGATGGCTTCTTGTTATCTGTTATTGTTATTATATCATATCTGTGTGCGGGCAGTATATGTATTTAAAGAGTCAAATGAAATGAAAAAAAGAGTCTGACACCAAATGTATTAAGGGGAATAGGATCTGGGTGTAGAAAATCATAGACTTCATAACAGCCATAACAGTACAATGTCAATCAGCTGTGTCTAAGGCCAGCAGGATGTTGTTATGTATTAAAAGAGGCATGGACTTATGGGACAGGAACATTATATTTCTTTACAAAGAATTGGTAAAGCCTCATCTTGAACAGCTTATTTATGGCCAGTGTCGGACTGGGGTGCCAGGGCCAACCAGTGGAATTTCATTCTAAGGAACCACCTGTGGAGTTGATTCTGGGCACCACCAGTGGAGTTTATTCTAGAGCCCATACCCTATAGCTACTGTACATGCCTCTTATACTCTACTGCTTGCTTTTTGCCTCTTTCTCGTTGCCTTTTAGTCTCTCTCAAGTTTAAAAGAAACTCCAGGTCTGCAATGCTCAGGGACCCACTGGGGATTTCTCCTGTTCTCCTGTGGGCCAGTCCGAGCTTGGTTATGGGTGACGGTTCATAGAAAGAATTTCCTCAAGTTGCAAAAAAATCAATTAAACTGATTGAAGGCATGGAAGAAATAATAGAATGAAGACCTTAGGGATCAATCTATATTTGGCCTTCAAGGGGTTGTGCCATGATCAACATGTATCTACTACAGGATAGGAGATAAATGGATGATTGGTCAAATTGTTTGACCGCCATTGATTACAAGAAAGACATTGGTGCCCAAAGCTCACTGATGTGAATGGGTAGCAAAGGTTTCTCCTTTTGGTCCAGTCACACAGAAAAACTGCTGTAATAGGCACATGACTGCAATAGACATGTGAGCATCAGAAACAGATTAAATGGAACATGATATGACAAAGAGTTGTGTTGAGTTGACAGATTTTAATCCCATCAAGCATCTGTGGGATATATTGGAAGAACAGGTTCTTTCTATAGAAGACCCACCTTGCAACTCACAGGACTTAAAAGATAAACTGCTAACAATTTGGGACTAGATATCTCACGATATGTTAAAAGGTCTTGTGGTGTCCATGCCTTGACAGGTTAGAGCTTTCCTGGTGGCACAGGAGGACCCTATATAACATTAGGCAGGTGATTTTAATGTTATGGCTAATAGTTGTATCTGGCGGAAAGTTAATTGATATTATTATTATTAATTGTTTTAAAACACCATTACTTCTAGGGCACTGTGCATTCGAGGGGGGGATACATATATAACATAGGTCCACACACAATACAAAGGCAACACTAGATGACTAACAACTAGTACAGATGGAGATAGGACCCTACTCACGAAGGCTTACAATCCACCAATAAAAGACTAAAAGCCTTCCTCTTGCTAAATATAACATCTGTGTACTAACTGTGCAGTCTGAAAAATGGTGAACCCCCATTAAGAGAGAAATTAAGAGATTGAGATGTTAATCCTTTAATGGGCATTTGTTCCCCTTTCCCAATAAGATCACAAATGTGAATACAAATTTAATAACAGTTTCTTCAGTTTTTTTTATATAGTGCACTAGAAAAGGGCAGTCAATATAGCTCTTATAGAGGATGTCACACGTGTTACTTTAACTCCCGGAATGCATATCTGCCAAACAATGCAAATGTGAAGAAGAATAAAAATATCAATGCAAAAAAGTAGATTCACTATATCATCAAAGTAATAGAAGATAACCCCATGGGGCTGCTATTTTTTAGGTGATCACTGAAAATGACCAGTCATGAACCTTTTCCCTCCATCACTGAGATTCTGTGCAATAATGCAGTCATCTGGAATGACAACACTGTAGTCCTTATATATACTAACTTCATATTAAACCACTTAAAGCTTACTCCATAGACTCTTACTCATAGCTGACTCAGTAGCGTAACTTTAGGTAAAGCTATAATGACTGAATAGCTAATGGGAGCCATGGGTAATGCATAGAGTGTGCGCTATACCTATGTGACATCAGTGGAAATTTTTCTTTTTAAGTTAAACTTAATTTGTCTTTATTGCTTCTTTATAGTTATCTAATGGATAAACCAATACAGACATCTACAATAATTTACTCCACTAACTGGACGGAAGTTAAGAAATTGTAAAACACAGCAGAAATCTCTGCACTGGCTCTTATTAAAGGGAATCCATGCTACTTGAGGAAATGACACTAGAGGGTCAAACACCAAACCACTCTGTCCTGGCATAAGGAGCCTATTTTTATGGCAGCATGATGGGAGAGTCTACATCATTCTTAGGTTTTCCAACAAGGAAAATACAGTAGGTGCATTATTTCAAATGCTTTTCAGTTTGTGAGATGAATTTCAATTTGTGAGATTTATTTATTAACATAAATAAGTAAAGGTAGTTTTAATATTAACCCAAGTCTTGAATTTTAAGCTTGTTGTACTGCCATTCCTAGAAGAAGACCTAATTATTCTCAAGAAGACAACCCGTTTTTGAATAGAAGCTATGTTAGTTTCCACCACATGGTAGGTCTGTCCTCTTTCTCTAATCTCATTGATATTCCCAGGGAAGCCACATCTGGCTCTACATTTTTTTTGCTGTGGCCCATAGGGCAAATGTAACATTACATGTTGGCCATTCAAATTTGTCTGTCCTTGAAATTCACGGGATCTACCATAGTGGAAATTACTTTTACAGTGTAGCTGTCAGGGACACACACAAAGACACGGACAAGTGGGCCCTGACACTGGTCCCAGTCCCTGTCCCTGTCTTTTGGGGAACCGGACTCCTTAATAGGCCGGCCCCACCCAGAAGACTAATAACTGCACTGCGCAAAGTGCACACAGACAGGGACAAACAAACACAGAACACAAAATCGTAGTCGGACAGTCCAAGTCGGTAACGGAACGGGCAGCGAGGTACAGACACGTGAGACACAGGGGTAACCGGAGTCCAAGGCAATGGTCCGAGTAACACAGCGAGAAACAAGAAGAGTGCAGTCGAACTACAGGGCAATGAACCAATATAGCAGGCAAAGCAGGAAGAAAGCAGAGATCTTATATAGGAACAGAAGAAAGGTAGAACTAAGGCAATAGGCAAAAGGAACAAAAGCCCAGATAGGATAAGAAAGCTGTCACTCAAAAAGGAAGAAAGTTAACTAAGAGTGTGCTGGAAGATTCCTGGCCACGGGCGTTGGCGAGGAATCAATCAGCACCCAGAACAGATGACCCCAGTAATATAAAACTCAGTATTAGGTCATATCCCATGGTTTACGTCTTTCAGGCACAATCATCACTGTAGCTCTTTGTTCTGTTTTAAAGATACAGATTACAAATGGTTGGTTTTTGTGAGGTGCTGAACTGGAAGTTTTCAATGCCTAATAAAATTGTAAATCTGATTTCAGTGGCAATCTCCACCCTTAAATGTTCACCAAAGGTATGTTTTAGCCCATCAAGAGTCATTATATAGTTTTTTAAATCCTGTTCTGATGTCTGTATCAACAACCAGTTTGCGAGTCATTACCCAGGTTATTTTTTCTTACATTTCTGTACCAGCAGGATATTCCGTTTTTTGAGTGCTTTACTAAAGGAATTACTTTGTCCAATCTTATTTTTAAGAAATTTTCCTAGAACCCCCATTGAATTTTTTTAAAGTGATTCTAGGAACACTAATTTGCCTATACATCAGTCCAATTCTTTTCTTATTTCAAGTCAGCAAATCTGACTTGGTTCAAGTCTACATGGGAGATCTGGTTAAAGACTCCGTTGCAAAGGCATCATCAGAGCTGTTACATGACGAAGATCAGAGGCGCTCGATGGATCTCACTAGGTATAATAGTGTTTGTTGGGTTCATGACATGGTCTCCATTATTTTAACAAGCTGTTCTTTTTTTTTCCCTATTTTTTTTAGGAATTTGCAATAGAGGCTTCGAAAAAAAAAAACTCTAACACAGATGTGAATAGGGCCTAAAATACAATTTTTGATAACAACAAAGAAAATTATAAATGAACTAGTCCAAAATTTAATGGAGGTGTATCAGTGTGACTGAACAAGCAAATAAAAAGCTTGAAGACACATAGTATAGTATATGCATGTACATTAGTGCCAAAAGTACATGAGACATAAGACATATAGTTAAGGTTATGTTTATACAGAATCTAGAAAATAAAACCTGATATTATCTATTTAAATAATGTATAATGTATGTAATTGATAATTATACAAGAAAGAGAAAAGCGATGAGGAGAATAATTTATACCAAAACAACACATATTAAAGTATTAGGTGCGATTTAGGCATGTGTCAATGCTTCTCATCATAGTTAGGTTTTATCAAAAGAACTCAGAGGTCCCAAAATAGAAGCTTTGAGACAGGCCTCCTCCATGTGGGAGGGGAAAGCCGACTGTCCAAAAAAAACCAACGAAATAGACTATATCTATAACTACTAGCAATATTCTTTATGTTAGCAAAGAAGCCAAATTAAATAATTTGTTGTGGGATGTCAGTACTCATGCAAAGGTAAGTTTTGCAAGGTGTGGACTTGCCCACAGGAGAACAGGGAATTTCTGTTGTGCTCTAGACATGGCCTAGAACAACTTTTGAAGGAAAAAGGCAAAGAAAGAGGAAGAGTCATGCGCAATATGTGCTGTCATCTACAATAGCTGAAAAAATGGGACCCTAAGTATCAACTCCACTGGTGGGCCCCAAGAATTAATTCCAGTGGTGGCCCTGAAGAAACAACTCCACTGGAGGGCCCCAAAAATTTACTCCAGTCATGGGCCTAAAGAAACAACTCCACTGGTGGGCCCCAAGAATTGACTCTAGTGATGGGCCTAAAGAAACAACTCCACTGGTGGGCACCAAGAATCAACTCCAGTCGTGGACCCCAAGAATTAATTCCAGTGGTGGCCCTAAAGAAAAAACTCCACTGGTGTGCACCAGACACCCCAGACCGACAGTGGGTTTTATCAAAAACACTCAGAGGTCACAAAATAAAAACTTCTAAACAGACCTCTTCATTTATTTTTTATGATTCAACATTTTTGTTGAAATTTTTTTTCTTTATTATACCGGATTTCTAAAAATTTTCTAAAACATTTTTAAAGGTTTTTTTTTATTAGTCTTACAAGGCGGATGGTATAATAAACTACAATACTTCTCTATTGCAGTGTACAATATTATGCCCACCATCCTCATACTACTTATTAGTTCCTGCCTCAGGTGGGGCTCAGTAAATGTGCTGTAATAGCAGACTTAAAGGGGTTGTCTCACTACAAGGATTGCTGCTTTTTATGTTAAAGATCTTGCAAAAACAAGTCACTTTGCAATATATGTCCATTAACAGTTTCCTACCTATTCCTAGATATCCCCACTTGTATGGACTGTATCAGCTTCTCAGTTCGCTATAGCTACAGACCTGTTTGATCTCTCCTGATCTGCACAGCACAGGATTACAGTCAGATTGTTAAGCAGATTCAGTATTTAGAATCCGCAAAAATCCGACTGTTATCCTGTGCCCATAGACCACAATAGAAAATATGTGCAGTAGTCTGCATAGCACGGATTTTCTACTGTGGGATTTCTAAACCGCCGGCCCCTTTGCCAGAAAATAGAACATATTCTATGTTCCGCTAGATTCCTGTACAGTCAATGTACTGAGCCGGCGGGAAATCCGAAAACCAACCTGTTTTTTTGCGCAAACCTGCGGTATGGGAATGTTAAAATGCCGTCAGATTATTTATGGCATTTTTAACATATGCTGGGTAGACATAGCCTAATAGTCTTCAGGTTCTTGTGCAAAATGCTATTTAAATGCTCATCAGACAACGATATTTTAGTATTTTATTCTTTGTCGTATAAGCAGCCTTAAAGGGGTTGTCTCACTACAAGGATTGTTTTTTATGTTAAAGATCTTGCAAAAACAAGTCACTTTGCAATATGTGTCCATTAACCTATTCCGAGATATCCCCTCTTGTATGGGCTGCATCAGCTCGTCAGGTCGCTATAGCTACAGACCTGTTAGATCTATCAATATAGGCTGCCAGCGCTGGTTGCTATAGATACAATCCTGTTTACTCTCTCATGATAGGCTGCCAGCACTGGTTGCTATAGCTACAGACCTGGCTTCTTCTGCAGCCTAGTAGACGCCAGTAAACACGCCCCTGAATTCAAAATGAAAACAGGATAGAGGTAAGATGAATCAATGTAGTGAGACAACCCCTCTAAGGGCCTTCAGGTAGTTCTTACATGGGCAACCAACTACCACTGTGCAAGGGTGTCGTTGGGCTCTTTATTGGTGTTCTTTTCTCTATAAACGTAGATGCTAAATAGGATTTGTACAGAGAACAATTATATATGGTTTCAAAAATAAAAAAATAAAAAGCTGGTGCTCCTCCCTTGTCATTGTGCTCAGGTATTTGATAAAGTTTACCTTATAGTGAAATAGAACATGCTGAAACTGCAGTAAATCTAATGTGTCAGAAACTTTTTGTTTAAATCTGATTTATTCTCGGCTCAGATTAAACGAGTTGACACATTCATCTGTCACCGACCAATGTGAGGACGTAATTCTGCACAAGCTATACAAAACCATAGATTATATATTCTCAAACAAGAAAGGATCAAAGAGCTTTTCAGGGTTAAAGGTTCAATGATTCAACAAGTAAAAAAACCTACGACATGGTTCTACTGTACAAAATCAATAATTTGTTCACATCGTCTCCTTTTACACAGAAATTATATATTATGTATGGCCTATTTCCCACTGTCTAAGCTCCCAAACCGCACAAGCAGCCTGTCAGGTCTTTGAAATTACCTCTTTTTCTCGGTGATTATCATTATAAATGTGCTTTGGAGTCAGGAATTATTTAGTGAGTTAGTGTGAAACATGAACTAGCTTGTGCTCAGGGCATGTTTCTCCCTTCAGGCTTTGGGCAATTGAACTGGTAAAGCTCAAGGAGTGAAACATTGATGAGGCCAAGCTCCATGAGTAAGGAGTTATTTCTGCTCAATTTTTTTGTTGCATTAAACTTCAAACTATTATATGAGGTATAACGACTATTTTCAGAAATGCCGACGTGATGTATTCATTATGAGGTTGGACACCTGTTTATACAGCAGTTATACAGAGGCTGTCCAGGGTTAGAAACAGCACCACACTTGTCTATGGGTTGTGTCTGGTATTGCTGCTGAGCTCTATTGAATTAAATACAACTGAGCTGCAATACCACTCACCACCTGTGGATAGGTGTGGCACTGCTTTTCTCACTACAAGGATTGTTTTTTATGTTAAAGATCTTGCAAAAACAAATCAATTTGAAATATGTGTCCATTAACCTATTCCGAGATATTCCCTCTTGTATGGGCTGCAACAGCTCCTCAGGTCACAATAGCTACAGACCTGTTTGATCTCTCAATATAGGCTGCCAGCGCTGGTTGCTGTATAACCCATTTAAATTGAGGATCATTTATGTTGCTGGCCCATGCGGTCACAGGCCTCATAGCAGGGCCAAGAGTAGTGACCTGCAACCCAAGGCTGTTGCAAAACTATAATTCCCAAACTGCCCTGATGCTGGTTATTGTAGGTTTTCACCAGCTTTTGAACCATAGGTCACAAACACACACGTCTATAGTTTATACAAAATGTCTACAAAGATAGCTGCTAAAAGTGAAACACCAATATTGACTAAAACAATCACAGCTGACAGTACAATACATAACAGTAATACTAAAAAAAAGGAGATGGAGAAATAGAAAGTACAGAGGTCCTTCAACAAACAATATTAATTGGTTCCAGGATGACCATTGTATTTTGAAACCATAACTCTATGGAAAACTGGTGATTCGTTACACCAAACATGATGCAAAATAAAGATTAATTAAAGTTATGCAGATACTAATCCAGATAAAGCGCGTCCTTACATATAACATCAAAAAGAGCTGCAGGAAGCTGGAAATCACTTTCTATTATGAGAATGAGTGCTTCTATGGGTCATGTACTTTATACACAATGTACCAGAAAAAAAGAAAATGGGGCCCTCACCTTGTGGCCAAAGGACATGCAGTACCGCACTGTACTGTAGAGAGGCGCTACTAGACTGCCAATTACTGCATGCACAGCATTAAGACATGTAAGAGCAGTACAGGACATGTAGTACTGCACTGTACTGTAGAGAGGCGCTACTAGACCATCAATCACTGCATGCACCTCACTAATACATGTAAGAGCAGTACAGGACATGTAGTACTGCACTGTACTGTAGAGAGGTGCTACTAGACTGCCAATCACTGCATGCACCTCACTAATACATGTAAGAGCAGTACAGGACATGTAGTACTGTACTGTAGAGAGGCACTACTAGACTGCCAATTACTGCATGCACAACACTAATAGATGTAAGAACAGTACTGGACATGTAGTACCACCCTGTACTGTAGAGAGGTGCTACTAGACTGGCAATCACTGCATGCACTGCACTAATATATGTAAGAGCAGTACAGGACATGTAGTACCGCACTGTACTGTAGAGAGGTGCTACTAGACCTCTAAGCACTGCATGTACAGCACTAATACATATAAGAGCAGTACAGGACATGTAGTACCACACTGTACTGTAGAGAGGTGCTATAGACCACCAATCACTGCAGGCACCTCACTAATACATGTAGGAGCAGTACAGGACATGTAGTACTGCACTGTACTGTAGAGAGGTGCGATAGACTGCCAATCACTGCACGCACCTCACTAATACATGTAAGTGTAGTACAGGACGAGTAGTACCACATTGTACTGTAGAGAGGTGCTATAGACCACCAATCCCTGCATGCACCACACTAATACATGTAAGAGGAGTACAGGACATGTAGTACCACACTGTACTGTAGAGAGGTGCTAAGACTGCCAATCACTGCATGCACCTCACTAATACATGTAAAAGCAGTACAGGACATGTAGTACTGCACTGTACTGTAGAGAGGTGCTACTAGACCATCAATCACTGCATGCACCTCACTAATACATGTAAGAGCAGTACAGGACATGTAGTACCGCACTGTACTGTAGAGAGGTGCTACTAGACCTCTAAGCACTGCATGTACATCACTAATACATATAAGAGCAGTACAGGACATGTAGTACCACACTGTACTGTAGAGAGGTGCTATAGACCACCAATCACTGCAGGCACCTCACTAATACATGTAGGAGCAGTACAGGACACGTAGTACTGCACTGTACTGTAGAGAGGTGCTATAGACTGCCAATCACTGCACGCACCTCACTAATACATGTAAGAGTAGTACAGGACGAGTAGTACCACATTGTACTGTAGAGAGGTGCTATAGACCACCAATCCCTGCATGCACCACACTAATACATGTAAGAGGAGTACAGGACATGTAGTACCACACTGTACTGTAGAGAGGGGCTAAGACTGCCAATCACTGCATGCACCTCACTAATACATGTAAAAGCAGTACAGGACATGTAGTACTGCACTGTACTGTAGAGAGGCGCTACTAGACCATCAATCACTGCATGCACCTCACTAATACATGTAAGAGCAGTACAGGACATGTAGTACCGCACTGTACTGTAGAGAGGTGCTACTAGACCTCTAAGCACTGCATGTACAGCACTAATACATATAAGAGCAGTACAGGACATGTAGTACCACACTGTACTGTAGATAGGTGCTATAGACCACCAATCACTGCATGCACCTCACTAATACATGTAGGAGCAGTACAGGACATGTAGTACCGCACTGTACTGTAGAGAGGTGCTATAGACTGCCAATCACTACATGCACCTCACTAATACATGTAAAAGCAGTACAGGACATGTGGTACTGCACTGTACTGTAGAGAGGTCCTATTAGACCTCTAAGCACTGCATGCACAGCTCTAATACATATAAGAGCAGTACAGTACAGTTTGGTCTTATACAGTGTCGGACTGGGGTGCCTAGGGCCCACAGATGGAGTTGGCTCTAGGGGCCCACTAGTTGAGCTGTTTCTGGGTCCACCAGTGAAGTTTTAGGGGCCAGCCCTACAGCTACTGTAAAGGACTGTATATGCCTCCTATACTCTGCCTCTAGCTTTTCACCTCTCTTTCTATGCTTTTTTGCCCCTCCTGAGGATGTATATGAAGTTAAAAATCAACTCCAGTCTGTCATTCTCAGGGGCCCACTGGGGGTTTCCCCAATTTCCTTGTGGGCCTGACCAAGCCTGGCCTTATACTTCTATAACAAGACAATAGGAAACTAATCACATGAATAAATTAAAAACAGACTAACCTCATACATAGGCAGGCATAGACATAGCCAGAAAACACCACTCAACCTCCCCGCGCTATCGGGAAGGAGTGATGGGTAATCTATCTATGCCGATGTCACAGGAAGTAACAACACAATAAAATTAATGCAGAACTAAACATAAAAAAATATACTGAATACTTGCTAAAAATATATAAGGCGGTACCCATTGGACAAATTCCATAAAATACAATAGAATAAGCTCAGAAGTATTGAATATGTAAAACCTTCTCAAGTATTTTATGAAATTTGTAGCAAACAAAAGGATTTTGTTATTTATGATTAAAATGAATTTGCTTTTCTAAGTGAATTATATTAGGAAGGTTATGGAATCACAAGAGGGCGCACTGTTTTGATCTATTATATACTATTCAGCCTCCAAGGTTGGTCTGCTTTATGGGACTTATGCCTTTTATGACTTCATCTCTGCATTTTTAGTATCACTGTTAGTTATTATATTGTCAGTCTCTAATTAGCTGTGATTTCTTAACTGTGCATTATTTAGTATTTGGGTCTGGTAGGCGTGGTTGTATGTAGGAGGTACTGTATACATCTATAGTTTGTTTTCCCTTTTCAAATGTATTTTAGAAGAGTAACATAACTTTCAGATCAGCCACTCCTCTCTTCTTTGCAACATTTAGGGAATTGAGGTCATGAGCCCCTTACCACCTACTATAGTTTATGGTTTGACTCAAAGGCTGTGAAAACCCTTAGGGCATGTACCCACTGCTCGGGTTTTCGGCCGGTTTTCCAGACAGTTTGCGGTTTTGCAGACCGCCTGAAAAACCAGCCGCAAACGAGCACAACGAGTCCCCACTGCACGGGTTTTCGAAAAACGGCTGCCCGAAAAACGTTGTGCTTGCACATTCTTCCATCCCGTTTTCGGACGTAATATGTGCAGAGAAAAGTTGTCCGTCCCCCCCCCCCCGCGTGGCCGTGGGGTCGACACACAAACCAGACAAAGACCGGTCAGATACACCGACCGGTATTTGTCCATTGCCATGTAAATGGCCCCTTAAGCTACCTACTGCCCAAATGCCCAAATGAGCAATCCAACCTGGCATGTAGGAAAGTAAAACTCGACAGAAGTGTGTGCCATCAATTATAAAGCTGAGTAGTAACACGCTGATCAGGTTGTATGTGGGTAAACCTTATGCCCTCGCTTTTACTAGAACACGGACTGAAGATGTATCCGTTATTGGTTGCCTAAAACGGATAGATGGTTATCTGACAAACTGTTCAGAAGTTTAAATGGGTACTTTACTCAGATTGTTTCATAAAGCCTGCTCTTCATAGTCACTTTCAGGCTCAGACTTCCTGTTTAGGCTGTGGGTGGTTCTAAAGCAGTGACTAGTGTTGAGCGATTACATTGGCTATCGACATCGGGCGATAGTCGATAGTCGGCCACCATCGATAAGGTTTTTCGATAGTGAGCAGTCGATTATGAGCGATGACCATTAAAGTCTATGGGAGAGCAAAAACACCTTCATTCTTACACCCAAACAGGGCTGGAGAAGCTGGAATTAACAGCCACAACAGTCAAATGGATACCTGCTACATCTTAGGCACAACACGTAGGCTATAAAAGCCACAGAAAAAAAGTCACACACCATTCACTATCCCTGTCTTGTACCACAGCATGACCCTTAAACCTGCATCACCCACAAATTAAAAAGTGCCAGAAGGCAGTATTATTTGAACCACCATTTTAGTTGAACTGGACATTGACAAACCCTGTCCTGGACCGCAGCATGACCCTTAAACCTGTCTGACCCACAATAAAAAGTGCCGGAAAAAGGATTTTTTCAACCAACCCTTTTAGTTGAACTGGACTTGAATATCCCCGTCCTGGAACGCAAGGCCCCAAAACCGTCTGAAACCCCCAATTAAAAATGGAAAAAGGGGTCTTTCAACCCCCATTTTTGTTTAAAAGGACATTGACTTACCTTCCTGGGCCCGCATATGACCATTAAACTGTCGACCCCCAGATTAAAAAGTCCGGAAAAGGATCTTTTTAAACCACCATTTTAGTTTAACTGGGCACTAAATATATCTGTCCGTACCGCAGAGGACCCTTCAAACCTGTCCCGACCCACAGATTAAAAAATGCCGGAAATAGGGGTTTTCAAAACCCCTTTGTTGAACTGGACATTGACTAAAATGCCTGGACCGCAGTATGACCATAAACCTTCTGGACCCCCAATTAAAAAGGCCGGGAAAAAGGAGTCTTTCAACCACCATTTTTGTTGAACGGACATTGACAAAAACCCCGTCCTGGACCACAACATGACCCTTAAACCTGTCTGACCCACAGATTAAAAAGTGCCGGAAAAAGGAGTCTTTCAACCACCATTTTAGTTGAACTGGACATTGACTATACCTGTCCTGGACCGCAGTATGACCATTAAACCTGTCTGACCCCCAGATTAAAAAGTGCCGGAAAAAGGAGTCTTTCAACCACCATTTTAGTTGAACTGGACATATACTGTCCCTGTCCTGGGCCACAGTATGACCATTAAACCTGTCTGACCCCCAGATTAAAAAGTGCCGGACAAAGGAGTCTTTCAACCACCATTTTAGTTGAACTGGACATTGACTATACCTGTCCTGTGCCACAGGGCCGGAGTTACAGTGGGTGCGGTGAGAGCCCAGGCTGGCGTCTGTCAATTATCAACACACAGGTTAAAATGCCCTGATGACACAGCAACGAAAACTGTCGTGCTGAAGCAGAGTGCGGAAGCGGAAGTGTGAGAACTCCAGCCTTCCTCAGTACACAGTCAAGACCTGGGTAGCGCTTGCCCCTCCGTATGAGTGCGGACCAATTGAGCTTCACTTGGAAATACTGGTGGTTAACGCTCCTGTTCCACCCAGGTGCCCTTTTTCTTGGCATTCTTTTTCTCATTTTACTCAACGTGCTGGAGGAAATTGTCTCTGTACTTTGTTCTCTGTCCGTGCTCCATACTCCATGTCCTCTGAATAACCTACATCTGGTCAAGTTTTCCTGTACCTCCCTTATACAATTCAGAGGAATTTTTTTACCAGCTATTTTGTACATGCAAGTTTTTTAGTAGTTTAATTCTAGAAACCACATTTTTAAAATAGGATGGAATCCCACAATGTCTGTGTTTCTCTTTTTTTAATTGTATTAAATGGGTTGTCTCAATATAGGGATTGATAGCTATGTTAAAGATCTTGCAAAAACAAGGCATTTTGCAATATGTGTCCATTAACAGTGTCCTACCTATTCCTGTTTCTGACAGCACCATCACCCTTGAGCCACTCTTGACAATTGTGAAGAACAAATGTCTGGTAGGAACAACATTTTTTATAATAGGAACCTGTAGTATAGCTGCATTTCAAAGCAAAATGCCCCCAAAAATTCAAAGCATGACCCTTGAGCCACTTTGGACAATTGTGAAGAACAAATGTCTGTTAGAAACAACATTTTTTTATAGTAGGACCTGTAGTATTGCTGCATTTCAAAGCAGCATGACCCAAAAAATTATAAAAATGACTTCTCAGTCACTGTTAAAAATTGTGAGGGAGAAATGCCACTTAGAAGCCACATTTCATTTACAAAGGACCATGATTATTGCTGTATCTCACAGCTACATGACCCCAAAAAATTATAAATATGACTTCTCAGCCACTATTAAAAATTGTGAAGGAGAAACGCCACTTAGAAGCCACATTTCTGTTTCAAAGGACCATAATTATAGCTGTATCTCACAGCAACATGACCTCAAAACCATTGACAAGGCGAAAACTTCTTAAATAAAGTGAGTAATGGAATACGGTGTTGTCATAAAACCTTGCTGTCTTTTACAGTCTCCTCACAGCAAAACCAGCAAAATGAACTGTTGGGAAAAGAGAATAAAAATTGCAGTAAGAAATGATCATTTTAAAAAACATTTTTCAAGAGGACCATTTCTGTTTGAAGAGGAATGTGAAGTAAACCGGCAACTAATCGTTGTCCTCGGCAATTGGGCCACAAACATCATCAGAGATCCATGCCTGATTCATTTTGATGAAAGTGAAACGATCCACATTAGCTGTGGAAAGCCGGATGCGTTTGGCTGTCATGACTCCTCCAGCTGTGCTGGAGGTCCGCTCAGATATGACGCTGGCTGCTGGGCAGGACAACACCTCTATGGCGTGACGAGCCAGCTCGGGCCATTCGTCCATTTTGGATACCCAGAAGTCTATTGGGTCCGGAACACATGCAAAAACAACGGTGTTGAGACGCAGATAGTCGTGCACCATGATCTTAAGCTGATCTCTGTGTGTTGGATGTGTGCCCTGCATTGCATGCTATGGTGAGGTGGTAAACAAAGATTGCCAGAGGTCACCCATTAGGCTTCTGCCACCTTGCCTGCTGCTGCCGCTACGCCTACTTGGCACTCTACTGCTGTCACGTCGCTGATGTTGTTCCACCGTGACATTTGGGGAACGTGAAGCAGACGCAACAGATGTCTCCAGTTGATCAATCAGCAAGGTCTCCATTTCCTGCATTTTACTCTCTAATTGGGTGGGTGGAAGGAAAGTGCTGAGTTTTGTTTTGTACCGGGGATCCAGGAGTGTGGCCACCCAGTAACTGTTGTTCATTTTGATGGCCTTAATGCGAGGATCATGTTGGAGGAAATGGAGCATCCAAGCACTCATGTGAGAGATGGAGCCTTGATTTCCCAAGCCTCTGGGTCGAGGGGCACTAGCAAACTGATCTTCCTCATCTTCCTCCTCCGCCTCAAATTCGCGCCAACCTCTTTCCAAGGCAGAGACGTCGGTAACATCAGTGTTTAGGGATACCTCCTCCTCCTCCGCTGCCTCCGGCACAGCTTCAACACAGCCCTGACTTGCCTGAGATGATGCACCTTGAGAGCTGATACGCCACCTTACACTAGCTCTGGACCCCGAACCACTGGCTAATGAAGACCAATGAAATTGTGAAACTGTCGGGCCTTGTGGATTTGACGGAGAGAAAGGCTCCGTGTCTGCATCTGTGTCCGTCTCCTCCTCCGTCGCTGGCGGGACCTGTTGTTTTAGAGTGTCCGACGATCGTTCCAGAACTAAGATCACAACAATGCTCATGCTGACAAGGGCATTGTCCGCACTGACCATTTTGGTGGCTTCTTCAAAACTGGCAAGGATGGTGCAGAGCTCTTTCACCTGCATCCACTCTCGGTGGCTCTGCACCCCGAGGTCCGCACCGCTGCTTGTCAGGCCATGTGTCACTTCGTACTGCGTAATGGCATTGCGCTGCTGCCACAATCGCTGGAGCATGTGGAGGGTGGAATTCCAGCGTGTTTCCACGTCAACAATGAGACGGTTGACGGGGAGGCCGAGCTGACGCTGCAACGCAGCCAGGCGGGACGAAGCAGGGTGCGAACGGCGGAAGTGCGAACTTAGACTTCGAGCCTTCCTCAGCAGGCAGTCCAGACCCGGGTAGCTCTTTAGAAATTTCTGGACAACAAGGTTCATGACATGTGCCAGGCAAGGGATGTGCTCCAGCCTACTGATCTTAAGGGCGGCCAGCAGATTTCGCCCGTTATCGCACACCACCTTGCCTGGCACAAGGTTCTTGGCACCCAGCCAGCGCTCGGTCTCGTTGCGGAGAGCCGTCCACAGCTCCTGACCTGTGTGTGGACGGTCTCCAAGACAGATTAATTTTAACACGGCCTGGTTTCTCTGGCACGTGATGCCACCAGAGGACCTTGGGGGAAAGAACGCTGCACCATCCCTGCGGTTTTGAAGAGCGTGCGCCGAGCCTGAGAGCCACCGTCACCCCCAGGGACATCCACCCAGCTCACCCAGAGAGCTGTCACAGAGATATAGCGGCCTTGGCCGTGCTTACTAGTCCATGTGTCGGTGGTCAGATGGACTTTTCCGGCCACAGATGCAGACAACGCGCTTGAAATTTTAGATGACACGTGGCTGGCCAGGGCAGGGACGGCTTTTCTGGCAAAGAAATGCCTGCTCGGCATCTGGTATTGGGGCAGGCAAGGGCCATTGACGTGGCGGAACCCCATCTGTGTCCACCAGACGGAAAGGCAACATTTCCAAGCCAAAAGCCTGGCAATGCCGACATTCAGGCTTTTGGCTTGGGATGGTTTGGGTTAAAGTGTTTCTTTCTGCTCCAAAACCTGGAGACAGAAGGCTGGCTGCTAGAACTGGCCACTGTACGGCGATGCAGGTCATCAAACTGGCGGAAGGAGTAGGGGTAGGATGGGTCTCTGGTGGTGCTGGTGGTACTCGGAGCGACGCTGGAGGCTGAAGCTGGAGCTGATCCCTGATCATGACTCTGAGAGACATGGGCAGCTGAGGAACGCTTGGTGGTGGCTGAGGAGGCGGAGACAGAGGGTGTGACAGTGGTTGAGGCCTGGCGTCGGTCTGGCCTTTTTTGGCCAAGTGTTGCCTCCATTTCAACTCATGCATTCGCTGCATGTGACTAGACATGTTGGTGGTGGTTAACCACCTAAGGTTCTGCCTCTACTTATGCGTTTACGGCAAAGGCGGCATATGACATCGCTGGGTGAATCAGAGGCTTGGTCAAAGAAGGCCCAGGCTTGAGAGGTCCTGGATCTGTTTGACGGCGATAAGCGAGGAGCGGGGTTTGCGCGGACCGTGGCGGGCGGAATTATATCAGCGGACTTCTGCGACCGCCCTCTCCCTTTTTGAGGTGGAACCCGTACTGACACTACCCCATCGTCTTCCTCCTCGTCCAGTGATGAAGCGCTCGCAAGCAAATTCTGCTGAAAAGACCACGTTGGATCCGCAATGTCGATTTTGGAAGATTTTAGCCCCACCCATCAGAAAACCCCCAATCTGCCTCTAAACAGCGTAAATATCCACCAGGAAATCCCCACTTTGGTTGGGTTTTGCAGGACGATTTGTGGAAGTCCCCCAGAAGAAATGGCAGAGTTGACAACTATGCTTACCAGTATAGCTCTGACGGGCAATTGGTGGGTATGTGAATGGTACTGAGCACAAACTTAGGAAGGCCTACAGCTAGGTCCAGCCCTGTGGAGACTAAGGCCGACATGTATGAATTCGAATGCGTACTTTTTTTTTTACTTGCCGCCGACACCAGAGTTTTAAATAGACATAGAAGAGTGTAGAATAGAGCTTAATGTGCCAAACTTTGTAATCTGTCGTATTCTACACTCTTCTATATCTATTTAGAACTGTGGTGTTGGCATCAAGTAAAAAAAAAGTACGCATTCAAATTCATACATGTCACCCTAAGGCCGTGTTCACACGGCTTATTCATGACGGATTTGTGTGCTCACAAATCCGTCGTGAATAAGGGGCGGGACGGGGGCAGGGCCGGAGCGCGGCGGGGGCGCCGCTACCCGGCCCCATAGACAATGAATTATCTACGGCGCGTACGCGCCGCAAATAATGTGCATGTCACTTTCTCCCCCCGCGGCGGATTCGCCGAGCGGGGAGGAGCGACGGAATCCACTGCTCTCATTGAGAACAGTGGATTACCGTAATGACTCAGACGGATTGGCGCCGTACTGCAGCGCAAATCTGGCGCGCAGTACGGTCCCAATCCGCGGCAAAATAAGCCGTGTGAACGAGGCCTAAGAGTAGCTACAGTGGAGTCAGGTTACATGGAGGCCTGCAATGTGGCCTAGTGGGTTTAGTCGTGAAGTGTTCAAGACTAAACAGTTTCACCTTCTGGGACATTTGGGAACTTTTTAAGCAGGATCTGGGATAAAACAAGTAAGGCTCTAGAGGATTGTGCTAGAGAAAGAG
The DNA here is from genome assembly GCA_025379985.1 of Phyllomedusa bahiana. Classification (NCBI taxonomy): domain Eukaryota; kingdom Metazoa; phylum Chordata; class Amphibia; order Anura; family Hylidae; genus Phyllomedusa; species Phyllomedusa bahiana. The sequence goes on along the minus strand of JAODAL010014840.1, from coordinate 46,126 downwards.
TGGGAAGGGCCCTAAAAAAGAGGGCCTGGGTTGAAAGAAGTATTCATTTGGTATTCAGTGTAAGATCAATTGGCAGTTAATACCTGTGTGAAGCAACAGAGTCTTGGTTTGTGGCTTCTGTGGAGTGAACAGATGTCTACATGAGAGGGCTACACAACTGACAACGAGCGATGTGTTTAGTGAGTGAAAAGCTGCAGCTGTTTACCTCTGTATTGGTTTGTACTGATCCAGTTGGCTTTTACCTGCCTTGATGCAGCTACTCCATCAGCTAGCCAGTCCTCCATGTCTGCTGTGGGTGTTCTCTAGCAGACACACTGTTCCTCTTGGTTTTAAAGTCTCAGTGCTATGCTGCCTATCTGCTTCCACTCCAATGACAGGACTCTGGTGACTATTTAAAGAACACTTTCCCTATGCCGTTGCCTGATCCTGGTTTTGAATTTTAATAAACAATAGTGCATTCTGTATTCCTGGTATTGACCTCGTCTACGTTTTCTATGCCTGGCCTGATTATTTGGCTTCATCCCTGACCTTGCTTAAACTCTGCTTGTATCAATTTATTGCCTGGCCAAAGATACCTTTCATCCTTGGTAGTGCATTTGAATGTTAGCTCTTACTGGAAGATACCATGACTGGGTCAGTGACCTGGGAGTCCCTAAGAGTCAAGACCACACCCCTGTCCAGAGGTTAAAGGTTGAAAGCCAGGGGATGTCTTAGATTTCGCTCCTTGGCAAGGCCCTGTGCAAAATTCTGCATGCAACCAGAAGCATCAGCCATATGTCCGAGATGAACCACATTAACGAGACCAACAGATATTTGGAACTGGGATGTTATCATGATATTTTATTCTTTTCCAAGTAGGGACTTAACTCCTTCAGTCAGTGGTAAATAAATCACATTCTGTCAATGTAATGTAGATGACTGTAACTGAAGTTAACAAAAAAATTATATGAAAACTTTTAGCTTATGGTGAGCAAATTTGGACAGTGCAATAACTAGGTGAATCACAACTGTAGTTCCTTAAACGTAGCTTGGGACTTTCATTTGTCTGGAACAAAGTGGGGAGTATGCAAAGTGCTAATTCACATGTGCAGGCATTTTGGTCCTATAGAGGGTCCCACTTTACTCCACTATTGGAGTGTTAACAACCTGCCCAGGCTAAGGCATATTTGCTATGCAGTGGGTATGGAAAGTATTCAGACCCCCTTAAATTTTTCACTCTTTGTTTTATTGCAGCCATTTGGTAAGATCCAAAAAGTTCATTTTGTTGCTACAGAAATGTAGATATTTTTGCAAATTTATTAAACAAGAAAAACTGAAATATAACATGGTCTTAAGTATTCAGACCCTTTGCTCTGTATTGAGTAGAAGCACCTTTTGAGCTAGTACAGAGTCTTCTTGGTAATGATGCAACAAGATTTTAACACCTGGATTTGGGGATCCTCTGCCAATCTTACTTGCAGATCCTCTCCAGTTCCCTCAGGTTGGATGGTGAACGTTGGTGGACAGCCATTTTCAAGTCTTTCCAAAGATGCTCAATGTGGTTTAGTTCAGGGCTCTGGCTGTGCCAGTCAAGAATGGTCATAGAGTTGTTCTGAAGCCACTGCTTTGTTATTTTAGCTTTGAGCTTAGGGTCATTGTCTTGTTGGAAGATGAACCGTTGGCCCAGTCTGAGGTCCAGAGCACTCTGGAAGAGGTTTTCATCCAGGATATCTCTGTACTTGGCCGTATTCATCTTTCCTTCAATTGCAACCAGTCGTCCTGTCCATGCAGCTGAAAAACACCCCCATACATGATGCTCCACCACCATGTGTCACTGTTGGGATTGTATTATGCAGGTGATGAGCAGTGCTTGGTTTTCTCCACACATACTGCTTAGAATTAACACCAAAAAGTTCAATCTTTGTCTCATCATACCAGAGAATCTTATTTCTCATAGTCTGGGAGTCCTTCATGTGTTTTTTTGCAAACTGTCTGTATGCGACCTTTCATATGTCTTGCACTGAGGAGAGGCTTCCGTCGGCACACTCTGCCATAAAGCCCCGACTGGTGGAGGGCTGATAGTTGACTTTGTGGAACTTTCTCCCATCTCCCTGCTGCATCTCAGGAGCTCAGCCACAGTGATCTTGGGGTTCTTCTTTACCTCTGTCACCAAGGCTCTTCTCCCACCATTGCTTAGTTTGGCTGGACGGCCCAGTCAAGGAAGAGTTGTGGTCGTCCCAAACGTCTTCCATTTAAGGATTATGGAGGCCACTGTGCTCTTTGGAACCTTGAGTTGCAAAAATTTTATTTGTAACCTTGGCCAGATCTGTGCCTTGCCACAATTCTCTGAGCAGTTCCTTAGACCTCATGATTCTCATGTGCTCTGACATGCACTGTGAGCTGGGTGGTCTTATATAGACAGGTGTGTGCCTTTCCTAATCAAGTCCAATCAGTTTAATTGAACACAGCTGAACTCCAATGAAGGAGTAGAACCATCTCAAGGAGGATCAGAAGGAAATGGACAGCTTGTGAGTTACATATGAGTGTCACAGCAACGGGTCTGAATACTTAGGACCATGTGACATTTCAGTTTTTCTTGTTTAATAAATTTGCAAGAATATCTAAATTTCTGGTTTTTATCTTTCAAACTGGGGGGGGGGGGCAGAGTGTACATTAATGAGCATAAAATGAACTTTTTTGATCTTACCAAATGGCAGTAATGAAACAAAAAGTAAAAAATTTAAAGGGGTCAGAATACTTTCCATACCCACTGTAAGGTGTATACATACCAGAGTCACGTGGAGTGTAGGAGAGACAACTCAGCTTCTTCATCCTGTCCCATTGGTGTTATGTACCCGATCAGTGCTCCACTTTTCCAAAGGTGCTACAATGTTGCCAAACAAAAGAAAGAATGATTTACACAAGAGTCTATGCACCCTCTTTCACACTTAGGGAAGAGGTGAGAACAAACAAGCACCGGGGTGTTGGAGATATGTGAACCAATCTCAGAAAAGAACCAAATTTGATGTTCACTGTTCAACTGTTCATCTATTTAAAGCTCTTTTTGCAAAACTGAATCATGGCCATGTACCCTAAGTATTACCTGGATGAGAGTGAAATGTAAAATACATAAATGCAAATGTGTTATAACAAGCTGGAAATATTTAAGAAGCAAAAGAAACAAATAAAAAGCAAAAGTTAGACTGTAGTACTCTATGAGCACATCTCTACCAGGCCTGGGTATTTTAATATATGTACTTTGGCTCAGTCTCTAACAGGAGGAAAGGAAAATACTTTAAAATGCTTGGTTGCCATCTACCTTCCCAACAAACACCAAAAATACTTTTTTTGTTTGAGTTGGGAATGCGCAGAATATGTGAAGGGTTTTTTAGTAAAAAAGGATGTTAAAGGTATGCCATTTCCTTTCATAATTTTTTAACACTTTTCAAATTTTCTGGTCTTTCCCTTAGTTCAACTCGTGCATTTTTTAAGGGGGAAGGGGTTAAAATTTTCAAGGGGAAAATTTTAAGTGCTCAACTTGGTTCTTTTTAAAGTTTTTTCCTCTAGGGGGGGGAAAAAGGTTAGTGAAGTTACAGTGTGAAGACGTCACTCGTACAGTGGAAGCTTTATACAGATTCCCATAGCTTCTCATTCATATTTGTAACGCCTCTGTGAACACGAAAACTTAAAAATTTGACATAGTAAAAATGGTGAGAGGGGACCAGTAACTGTAAAAATTCAGGTCCAAACCCCTTTTTCTCCTTCCCCTGTGGAGTTAAAATCCATTTTCCTACCTGAAATTTAAAAATTTTGGTTTTTCAATTAGAGGTTTGGTGTTTTTCATTACAGATTTGGGTGAAACGGGTATAGTTTGCAGTGTTTTCAAAAAGGGTTTTTTTGTTCCCCTACTCTTATCTAAAAAACTAAGGCTATTGAAAAGCAATGAAAATGTTGAGATAATTTCCTGTGCCGTGATATCATGGTGTGTTATCTGTCAAATTTTTTTTTGCTTCTTTGTAATTTTTCATTTATTTTCCTTAGGGCCACTCTATTTGAGTACACAGGGCACTATGTGTTTTTAAATTTGTTTAGCACTATGGGCTGAGCAAAAAAAATTGATGATATTACAAGCAGGGGTAAACTGAGGTGGGTTTTGGGGAAATTTGGGCGGTTTTCCTGAATAGCTAAAAGGGTTACAGTTCAAGTTTTCCTTCCCTCCCAGGGTTTGGGGACAAATTTCCATTAAATGAAACCAAACCTGGGAAATTGTCGGGAGATTACTAAAGCTTAGTAGTTTGATCCCTTTTGGGTTTTTCATTATTGGTCCCTTTGGGGGCAAGGTATTTAAAAGTCTTTTTTGTGCTTTGGGGGCTTGCCACCAAGATGATTATGGAAGCCAAAAAAACCCCAAACGAAATAAAAAAAAATCCCCTTTAAAAATATTGGTTTCACATGGGAAAATTTTTTGTAAAAAAAGAAAGTTACCAAAAATTTTAAGGCCCAAAATTTAGGACATTTTAAAAACATTCCCCAAAAAAACACTTTTCGGTTTGGGGGTTTTACAAAATCCAATTTTTGACCCAGGGTTAAAAAATGGTTTTTCCCCCCAAAAACGAGACTCTAGGTTACTCTACAATAATTAGTCATAATGCGAGACATTTTGGTTGTTAAAATCTTTTATTAATAATATAATCTTTGACTCTATTTGTATTATTAACTTTTTTTGTATCATTTTTTTTTTTTTTTTTGCATCATTGACTTTTTGCCCCAAAGATGACTATAAGCAAGGACAGGAGAAGTTTTCCCAGTGGCCAACACAGGGACCAGAATGCTTTCCTCCATCCTTGGTTTCAAAGTTCTGCTCAATAACCAGATGGACAGTCATTTGTGTAACAGCACGCACCGCAGTCCGTGTCCCGGTCAGTGGTTGCAGTCCCATGCAAAGGCACATGACGTAATCCGGGTGCCAGTCTGCAGTTGTCCCTGCCTTCCTGCTATTGCCCAGCTGGCTACTTATCTCCTCCTCACTTCCAGCTGTTGTCTCTGCCTGATTTCCACTCCCAATTCTGCTCTGAACCGCCACATGCACACGGCTTCCCCTAGGGGGCAAATGCGCCGCCTCTTCCTAATTTAAAGGGCCAATGCATGCCACCCACTTACTATGCAACCAACCACATCTGACCATGGGCTTTTTTAGGAAACCTGTCCAAGCAATTCTTGCCCAGTTATTGTTGTCTGTCCCTTTTGAGTCAGCTATTTCTGCAGCTTTTGTTTTGAATGATATCCTGTTACCGATCCTCTGCTGCGTTTCTGACCCTGCCTTGTCTGCTGCCTGTCGTGGCCATCTTCCTGAACTCGACCTCGCTTGAACGCTGTCAGCCCTGACCATTTGCCTGTTCCTATACCCTTGACTATGCCTCTGTCTCACGACCAACACCCCGAAAGTCTCCACTTCGGCTGTCCACCTCAGGGACCTACATCAGGGGTAGTGAATTGGGAGGCCCCCCCCAGCAAAGCCCAACAACCTTGCGGAGGGCTCTGGTGAAAATCGGGGGACTCCTTAGACTCCGCTCCCTGGTGTGGATCACACCATCTCCCGACGGTGCCCTGGGGAGCCACCTCTGGTCTCCGGTGACTCTGAACTGTGACGGTATAACTGGGCCATGGATCCCATCAACATACCTCTACCTGACAAACAGAACCTCATGGCTGATATTACGTGCTAGGGTGTCCGTCAAGAGCAGTTGTTCCAGATGTTGTAAAACTTAGCGGCTCAACTCCCGGAAGCTTTCCCTTCTCTGACTCCTGTTCCAGTATTCGCTCTTGTTCAAGCCATTCCTAGCAGCTCCTCCCTGCACCTGCCACTACTTCATCACTGCAGTGGAGACTCCAAAGCCTGCTGATGGTTTCTGAAATAGTACACTGCGCCCTCTGTTCCACGGGAAGAACCCATGCAAGTTTAGAGAGCCTGTCTGTCCAAGGAGGAAAAAGTTCACCAGCAAAATTTAGGCTTTTGCCTCTACAGTGGTGCCAAGGAACAACTGCTGAAGGGCTGCCCGGGTGAAGGTCTTCCATCCGGGAAAACTCCAGAGCCTAGGCTGTGTGGGAGACGCAAGGATTCTTACTCTCCATATATTACCATGCCATTTAACCTAATCCTCCCAGTTGCTGCCTAGGTGGACTCAGGCTCTGCGGTCAACTTTATTCATCCTACATTAGTTGTCAAACAGAAACCTCCGATGATCTTCCTTGTCAAGCCCCTCTCTGCCTCCTCAGTGAATGGGGAGATTCTCTCATGTACCATCCAGACCCACACAAAACTTCTAACTCTGCATGTGGGAGTGTTGTGTAAACCGAGTATCGAGGCAAGCTTTCCGGAATACAGAAAAGTCACGGACGAAGGAACCGACTCCAACACCAGTTCAACAACAGTTTGATTTACTAAAATTTTTAGGAAAGTATGATTAACAAATCCCCCTAACACTTGTGTACGAACTTGTGCTCTGGCCCCTGTGCTGCACAGCGCGCCGCGTGGAGTATGTCCTCAGGATACACAATAAATGTACCTACCTGTGGGGTTCGGAAAGGTCGAACACCATCTACCTTTTAATACCGTACAATCATGTGTGGTGCTGTTCAAGGCGCGCTCGCGGTGCAGCATAGCAGCTTACAACTTATCCAGATTTATCCGCTTCCCCCCAAAATATACATATATTACAAATTTTCTCGCAGGTGAAGCGGTCGCGTGAAGAGCAGTGCTATAACACGTTCTCTTCAAATGCCCGAATCAGGTGGGCGTACTTGGGGAACCCTTTTGGCCTGCAACCAAACTTGCCCGACCTAACTACAGGCCTGCACACCGTCTTGGGTACGTTGGCGTGCACGCAATGTGACTAAGATACCTTTTTGATGGCCAGCAGTTGCTGCTTAAAGTGCAGATTCCCGCTGATGGAGCCGATATCCCAAATCCAGCCGCTCTTTTCAGTCTCTGCAGAGTGTAGACAGACAGACTCCTCTCTCTCTCTGTAGCAACTTACAGTCCAGAGCCTAATAGATTCAGAGAAAGCCGAGTCGATCCTCGCTCAGCTCCTGTCCTCTCCTGATCTCTCTGTGTCTTCGCTGCTTCTCCCAAAATGGGTGACAGTTCTCTAATTTGCATACAACAGAAACTGGAAACAGTGGTATCTTGTGGCCAAACAGCAGAATCCAACAGAATATTTTACAATTATATATGATTTTACTTAGTGACCACCATGAGGCTGGTTTACTATTCCACAGTTGCACCAAGAACAGATCTCCTTCCTCGTGCTTCCCAGCTCCTCCATCACTCTACTTCTGAAACTCCACTGGTCAGTGCTGAACTGGGGTGCCTAGGGCCCATAAGCGGAGTTGATTCTAGGGGCCCACAAGTTGAACTGTTTCTGGGCCAACCAGTGGAGTTTATTTTAGAGGCCCACCCAACAACTACTGTAAATGACTGTATATGCCTTCTATGCTCTGCCTCTTGCTTTTTGCCTCTCTTTTCATGCTTTTTTTGCCTCTTCTGTGGATGAAAATGCAGTTAAAAAACAACTCTAGGTCAGCTATCCCCAGGGGCCCACCGGGGCAGGGGGGTTTCTCCAATTCCCTTTTGGGTTATTCTGAGCCTTCCCTTAGTTACAAATTCACAGCCCAAGCATTGATTGGAGAAGTGGTGAAGTGATACTCTGGAGTGCCCAATGCTTCTCCTTCAGCATCTCGGTCCCTCATCCACCTTGTCTAGTTGGTGCCATGTCACTTCGGCCTACTGGGCCTGCTTCTCCCAGACTCCCTGCACTCTATTGAGACCATGTGGATGTCTTCTACAAGAAGCAGGCAAAGACACATTCTCCTCATTAGCCATATGGCTGCCCAATTGTGCATACCACCTCTTCTCGCGGTAGGGTGTAACCTCCGTCTTGACCTCAGACTAAAGCCATGTCAACCTACATTAAGGAGATCCTCAAGAATGGCTTTATCCACAAATCGTCTTCACCCACGGGAGCAGGATATTCCACGAGAGTCGAGAAGAAAGATGGATCTTGGCAGCCCTGCATTGACTATCGAGGTCTTAAGAAGATCATCATTAAAAACCACTACCATCTTCCATTAATTTCTGAGCTCTTTGAAGGATCTGAGGGGCCACGGTCTTCTCCAAACTTCTCTGGGGAGTCTACAATCTCATCTGCATCTGACATAGGGATGAATGGAAGACCGCCTTTAACACCCATGATGACCATCTTGAGTATCTTATAAGGCCCTTTTGGTGTCTAAAACACCCCTTCAGTATTTTGACAAATTTCAACATACTTCCTCTACAAATGAGTCAGCCATTTCTGCATGTTTTGTTCGGTTTGATCTCCTGTTAACGACCCGCTGCTACATTTCTGACCCTGCCTTGTCTGCCACATGTCCCAACTGTCCACCTGAACCCAACATTGCTTGAATGCTGCAAGTCCTGACCATTGGCCTGTTCCCGACTATGCCTCTGCCTCACGTACTGTTACCCTGCAAGTCTCCACGTCAGCTGTCATGTCGGGAACCTACATTGGGATTAGTGACCTGGGAGGCCCCCGCAGTAAAGTTCAACCGGTCATGCGGCAGGCTCTGGTGATAACTTAGACTCCGCTTCGTGGCATGGGTCATACCAACTCTTGACTGTGACCCAGCGATCCACCTCCTGTCTCCAGTGAGTCTGAACTGTGGCAATTTACTTAACTAATTAAATGCACATTATAGATTATAACTGGTTACCCTGTGACTAATCAAATGTATATTTGATCCTTTAAGGACTAACATGAGTAATTTAAGGGCCACATAGAGTCAAAGCCCCAGGGACCCCCAACCATTACTGGTTCCTATCCTGCACCATATCAACAGGCCCTTTTCGTTTAATTTGATAAGGGTCCCTGACAACAGTATTGTCAAAACTGGCCTGATGGCGGCCCTGGGTCATTTGTATGAAGGATATAGCCATCAAGATTCCAGACTGAACTGGTAGGTAGAGAAGAGGTAATTTACGGCACACCAGAGGTGCACTTTGTTCTTTATAACAGAATAATAGATATCAAGGGATGTATACAGTGCCATGGAAGGTGAAACAACACAGAAATTGTTGGTCCTTATTACTGCACAAATACAGAACATATACCAAATGTCAAGAAGCCTTTGTCAAGTAACACGTGGGGAGAAAATTAGTACAATAAGGTATAATACAGTGAAAAAATTAATAACCTCTTCTCAATGTATACAGGGACTTTCAAGATCTTTCCACTTGAGCACCCAACACCCCATGGTGTGCAGGACCCTTTCTATCTAGACTGAACTGGTAGATCAAGGACATGGTTAAAAAAAATGTAGTTAAAATTAAACAAAATGCGCTCATCTTCAATCAATGTCTTTAAGCACATGTAGTTCTGGCTGACAATGAGCTGCAAAAATCCAACATGACCATTCGTCTTTTTTGGCAAATATTGATGGCGTTAATCAATAATGATCACATAAAATGTAATCAACCAAAATGTTAAAAATTAATTTTTGTCGACTCTTTTGCAGAGTGTATAGTCAACGTATTGATGTATACTCTGTAATGCTTTGTCTTTATCTATGTTTCATATTATAGCTTTCATGAGGGGCATAGCTATAGGGGGAGCAGAGGTATAGTTGTGCCAAGGCTGTATTGCCTGAGGCGGCTAAGAGGCCACTCTACCACATAAGTCCCCAGAATTATAAATGTGCATGAAGAGTTAGCTATGCACAGTTACAGATTTTGCTTTAGGGTCCATGAGCTACAAGTTACTCTTCCAGTTTTCACCAATTTCTTATTTTTCCACTATTAAAGCTCATACCTCTGGGATGGGAAACACAAGGTCAGTATTTCTTTGTCAGAAATGACAGCCTTCTGAAAGACACAAATAAATATAATTAATGGTATCTATTCAATGCACAAATCTGCTAGCACTAAAGCTGACTCCAAATGCAGCCATCCATCAATGTCTGTTGTCCTCAGGTAAAGCAACATTTCTAGATATTTGTGCAAGATACATGCCTGTTGTTTTAGCAGTGGTAACGTCTCAACATTAATGATCCGGCAGTGACCCCCATAGTACGGCCTGGAGGGATAATCATTCTAGCTGCTATACCTGTCACTTCATTTTGTCACTGGATAACAGGGTATCTGATGTCCTTCCAAAACTAACTGTGTGTTCAATTCGGAGAAAAACTGCACTAGATTTTGTATTAGCTTCAATTAGAAAGTGCCCATTGACAGCTTTCCAAAGTCTGTTTGCTTTTCCCTCGTTAAAGGAAAAAAAAATACAAGCAGACAGTTATTCTTCAAGTCTGGCAGCGACGAGCCCTGTCATATTCTATGTTTCTAGGATTTTATAAAAAATGTTTCATGAAATCATTAACATTTCAGATGAACACCGGTGGCTTTTCATGAGTCCGGTCTGATTTCGTATTCTGCACAGCAGATCTGCATTAATTGAGACATTAATTCAGGCTTTAACCAGCCACACATTGTGGAGTCAGCTATTTTATGACCTTGAATTACTAATAGCCACAAACTGGAAGGTCCATTCATTCAGAACCAGTTCCTTATAGATATTAAGTTAGATTGGCATAGGTGTAATTTTAAGTTCCTGGATCCAATGCAAGACTTTCACCATTGTTCCCCACTTACCATGTGCTATTTATAAGATAGTGTCTTTTTATGCAGTAGTAGTACTTTTGGGTCCCCTGAAGCTCCAGGGCCATGTGCTACTGCTACCTCTACATCTCCTATAGCTATGCTCCTCCAGACTGGCTAATGTCACTGATTATAAGAAACTTTGTAAAAATTCTTGAACTAAAATTCAGGATAAAACAGGTTAACTCTTTAAAAAAATACATTGAGACAAAGTGGACTAGGACTTCGGGTTCAAGTTCTGATATTAGAGCAGAACACCATACCACCACTCAGTCTCAGGTCCTACCTTATAAAACTTCTACAGAAGGTAAGTCCACCAAGACCGTCTGATGGTTTGTTTTCATTGATCTCCTTTAATAGGAGAACCATGCACAACTTTGCATTGCCCGTGAGGCACGGTGTTAGCTTTAGCTGGTCCCATTTCCCCATGAACTGCCTTTATGGGTTAAACGCCATGAACTCCCTAACCAAATTCCTATTTTTGCAAAAAAAAAGTGAAGCAAAAACATTCCCAGTTGTAAAATAAAACAAGAGAACCAAGCAAAAAAAACAGATTAATGATGAAGAGCATAGCGGCACATCTAAGCAATCGGCAGGAGATTGCTTTTCTACTGCTATAAGCTGTTTTGTAGTGTTTTCCGAGACCTGGAAAAAATTGGCTAAAGGGGAAAAAGATATAAAGTAACAAATTATCCATTACCCACCTGATCAAACCCGTTCCTTTCAGCGCAATCACTCCGAAGTTGGTGTTTGTGTGCTCGGCTGTAGTAATGTCACACAAATGAGGATTTTATCAGGTAAGTAACTGGTGTTTTATCCAAATCTCAGAAAACCCCATTGAGCATCAATTTGACCAAAAGCATAGAGGATAAGTAACTACACGGGTACAATACATGGACGAGGAGAATATCAGAGTCTTTAGTCCGGAATAACATACTGAGAATCGTGGATCTAGATGTTCTGTGGAATGCTGAGTCACTAAGTTAACTATGTCTCAGAAAATATATATACACCGTACAAGATCTCTCTTTAATGTGTAGCATCGGGACTTTTGTATATACAGTATTATGCAAAAGTTTTAGGCAGGTATGGAAAAATGCTTTGTGATTGCTTTCAATAGTCAAAATGTTAATTGTTTATTTTTATCAATTAGCAAAATGCAAAGTAATTGAACAAAAGGGAAATCTGAATTAAATCAGTATTTGAAGTGACCACTCTTTGCCTTTGGAGTTTTAGAAGTGATTATACGAACTCAAAGAGCTCTCATTGCATCAGTATCCAATCTGTCTGAGATTACATTAAGAGACAGAATAAACTGAGAAGCTACATCCACAGAAGATCAGTGTTTACTTCTCCAAGATGTTTGGAACAACCTCCCTGCCGAGTTCCTTCAAAACCTGTGTGCAAGTACCTGGAAGAGCTGATGCTGTATGAGGGTAGTCACACTGAATATTAATTTATCTTCCGGCGGGAGGACTTTACGCTATTGCCTGACAAGAGGTCGGCCTGGACCTATGCAGTAGGGGTCCGACAGAGTGAACCTCCAACAGCGGAATGGAATGGCCGAGTGATCATGGCCCAAATGGGAGTTGACCTCAGGGCTCTTACTCCGGGGCAACAACAGTTGCTGGAAGATACCCTTTGGGAATTTCAGGAGGCGTTCTCAAGACATGATGAAGACTTCGGGTGTGCTTCTTCCATTGAGCACGAAATCCCTACGGGCAATGCTATGCCCATCAGAGAAAGGTACCGGCACATCCCTCCCAAGATCTACCAGGAAGTGAAAAGATATGGTGGCCAGCATGCGGGAAAAAAAGGGGTGACCCAAGAAAAGTCAAACCCCCTGGGCTGCGCGGGGTCTTGGTGCAAAAAAAAAAGATGTAAGTCTCAGGTTTGGTAGATTACCGAAAGTAAATCCCCAGATGTTGTGATGCCCTAACCACTCCCACGGTTGAAGAATGCTGTGCTCTGGTCATGCAAAGTTTTTTCGACTCTCAACTTTGGCCACGGTATGGAGGTCCCGTGGCAAAGAAAAAAGGGCAAAGACACCCTTTATCCAACTTGGGGTCTATGAGTTCAATGGATCCCCCTTGGCCTGTCAAATGCACCAGGGAATTCCAGGGTGATGGGCACTGTCGGGGGGGATCTTAATTTTGATCGGTGCTGATTCCTGGAGTGAGTGGGGTTGGGAAACTCATTTAAAGACCTTTCAGAAATGGGAGGTCGGGAACGACTAGGGGACCAGGGTCAAGATAAAGCCTAAGATGAATCTTCAAAAGGGGGATAGATACTTGGGGCTTGTGGTCACCTGGAGGGGGTACGCCGGCCCCCCATAAGGGGGGAGGCAGTAAAAAGGGGCCCTCGGCCGTGTAACTACGAGAGGAAAAAGCATTCCCTGGGGGGCGGATATTACGAATTTTATACCCCCTTCGCATCGAAGGTCCCTTAAATTGAGCTGTGGGTACGGCTGGGGGCCCAAAGAATCCCCCTATTGAGTGGGGCCCACGCAGCAAAAAGTTTTGACCCCCGTGAAAGGGCGCTGACCAAGTGTCATTTGGCCTTCCCGGGTTTTGATGCTCCTTTCTGTTTTTAAACTGATGGAAGTCTACATGGGTTGGGGGGTGCTGTCCAGGCCCCCAGGAAGGGCAAGAGAGAGTGATTGCCTTGCGTCGGTTTTGAAGAGTCAGAGCGCAATCCCAACAATTATACCCCTTTTAAAGTTGGAATTTTGGGCCCCTTAGGGGCCATGACAGAAAGATTTGCGAGTCCCTGCAGGTGAGAGGTGAGTCATGAACAAAAACCCTTTGGCCTTTTTGGGAAAATGCTAAGTGGAGCCTTGGCAAGATGGGTTGGCCCCATTCAAAGTCCCAATTCCAATTAAGTTCGTTCAGGGAGGGAAAAAGGGTAATGCGACCCCTCTCTGGGGTTCCCAGTTAGATACCATCTAAAGTTTTGACGAAGAGTTAGAAGAACTGAAATGCCCGCCCTTGGTCGGTTCCCTATTTTTCCAGGAGTGGACACTCAATGGGGTGGCTCGGGGATCCCGATGGTGTTGGAAAAGACAGTGGTGATTGGCAGAGGTTCCAAGGGGTTGCCAGGCATAGGGGAAAGTGAAGGGGTGGGTCCGGTTTGGGTTGGGCCCCGGCCCAGAAGAGAGGCCTGCTGATCGGGGAGGGGAAAAGCTGTTAGGCGGGGGATAAGGAGTTTTTCCAGGGTCTCCTGTCCCGGAATCTATTACAATCAGAGTTGCAGCCCCGGACAAAGATTTTACCCCCATGTCATTGGGCCCAGGGTGCTCGGGAAGTATGGAGGGGCGAATTTTGGGAGGCAAAAACTATAAGGGGCTTAAACGTATTGTATGCCCTGATTGTTAAGCTGGGTCCAGGCTTGTAAGTGTCGTCCCTGTGGGTTAAGAAGCCCATGAAAGGGGGCTCCCGTTAAAACTTTGGGACATCTGCGCCCTAGAGTTTGTTTTTGACTATTGCAGAGGGGGTACTCCCCCGGGTTTTTTTTATTTTTTGGTCATGACAGACCATTTCACTAAGGGGGGTGGCGTACCCAAAGGGATCAGATGCAGAGTCTGTGTTGAAGCGGTCTGCAAGAAATTTTACGGGTTTGGGTGCCCACGAGGTACTTTTCCGACCAGGGGGCATTTTTTCCAAAGGGGGCTTTAAAATGAGCGACTGTCCCGTTTATGGGATTGGGGTTTCCCCTATCCCCCCGTACATCGAGGAACGGGTTTTGTGAGGGTTTTTTAAACCGCACCCTTTCCGATGTGGGGATTTTAAAGGGGGACGCCGAAGGCTAATGGCCTGGTCCCTCCCCTGAGCTGATGGGGGGCCTAAACAATAGGGTGCACAGTACCGGGTTACTCCCCAAATGTTTGGTTCGGGGCCCCGGGGTCGGAGATTGGGGAATTTTGCATGCCCAGTCGATGGAAAAACCACGCCCAGTACCACCGGGGCCAGGAACCCCCCGCCGAGGGGGTGGTGCAAAAGGGTTTGAGGAAGAATTGAAAAAAGTGGTGACCCAAAACCGCGGCCGGCAGAGAGACAGTTTGCCCCGGGTGTTGGGCCCCATGGAAGGGAAAGAGGATCGGGGAATTTGGATGGGAGGTGGGGGGCAGTCCCATTGTGTAAAAAGAAGGGTGGCCCCTGCCACCCCGTCTACGAGGTAGGGATGGGGGGCGGGGGCCGATCCAAAATTGCACAGAAATATGTTGAGGCGTGTGATTTTAAAAGTGCCTGAAATACCCCCCAAAAAGTACCTACCCCTGTCCAGCACCCTTCCTTAGTTGGGGAAATGGGGGCTGCTCGGTTCGGTGTAAATGAGTTTCCAGTTTTCCCAGTTGACTAAGGACGGGGCTAACAGGTCCCCCCCCAGGAATCGCCTGAACCCCCTGAGCCTATAGCCCCAGTAGGACCCCCAGGTCCAACGCTGGTGTACCCCCCCAGCGCTATGCGAAAAGGAGTTTGTGTGGGGGGGGTTGGAGGAGGGCCCAACTTCTGTGGGGTGGTTTGTGGGTAGGGGAACCCCCCGCATTGTTTTTATCGTAAAATCATATGTGTGACTTTTTATTGAAAAGCATTCTGTTGCATTCTGGTGTTTGGCCCACAAGATCCATGTCCTGGAAAACTGTTGCTGCAAATGAGAAGTGCAAGGACATTGAATGAGGTAAATCAGGGGCCATTTGCTTGGGAAAAACAAAAAAGAAAAAGAAAAGGCAGGAGGAAAGTTTGCGGTGAAGTTGATGATTTCTTTCCTTTGGGAAAAAAGTGTAAAACCCCCAAAAGAGAGAAAAGTTAACTGTGGCATGAAGGAAAGGAAAGACACCTGCAGAGACTGAGAGAACCCATACATTTGGATGCCGCTTCAACAGCAGGGATCATCACCCAGAGCAGAACTGCGGCCATCGAAAAGGATCCCCGGGTCAAAAAAAAGGGTGCCCCCAACAAAACTGGGGACTGTGTGCAGGCCTGTTAGTTGTTAGGAAGATTTGGTTTTTAGGCCAAGGGTTTATCCAACTACCCCTTGTTTGGGAATTGGATGGGCTTTTATGATTTTATTTATGCAACGGGTCGCATGTAGAGTATTTTTTTATGTGTATTTTTTGGGGATACGGGTAGAGCGGGTTTAAAATTGTAAGCGTCGTCCCCCACCCGCACGCTTTTAACTCCCCACCACGATTGTTCTGTCTTGTAGGGGTATTAAAGGTAGGGGGTTGCGGGCTTTCTGAACCCCATGATTGGTAAACTGATCGTGCATCAGGGGAAACCTCGGCGGCGCCTGTGTGAAAGGGGTTGGTCCCTTTTTTTGAGATGTTTTTTTTTTGGGGGATTTGTTCAAAATGTTTCTAAAAAGTTCGTAAATAGGGGTTGTTAAAATGGTGTTGGGTATTTTCATCGTCCGTATATTCGCTGTATTCCGGGAACCCTACCACGGTGCTGCTTACAGATACATTAAAATAAAGGATATGAGACCAAAATTTTTTGTCAAAAAGGGAGTTAAATAGTTTTTAAATAGTTTATTATTCATTGTTTTGAGTTTTTTGGATATTATTATATTTTTTTTTTTAAGAGACAATAACTGGGACCGTCATGCCCTGAAAGTATGGAGGCTTGAGAAGGCACTTAGTTAGGTGAGAGTCTTATAGTGTAGGTCCCCATGTGAACTGAGGTCACCTTGTACATGGGCCCTCACGGTTGTGATAAAAAAATGTGCACTAAGAACCTCCGATTTTAATATATCCCAAAAGTAGAAGAATGCATTCCCAAATAGTTCCATATTCCTGTTTTCTGTCTTTGAGGCGAATTAGATTTTTGATGTCAAGACGCCCTTCGTTTTGCGCGTTTTTAAAAATGTGCAGAAAAACGCCTGAATCTATAACCCGCTTACTGGGGTCATAAAAAGGGGGCATTCTAGGACACTTTGGCTAGGTAAACCCCTTTTAAAATGCTTACCTGTTAAACATTTTACACCTGGATTTGCGTTTGAAGCATAAATCTGTAGTTGTGCGGTTGTGTGCAACGCCCCCAGCACACCCCCGTTCTCAGGGATTCAAAATTTCTTTTTAAAAATGCCGATCTTAGGACCCGGTTAAAAATGACCAACGGGGCTAGTTTTAGGGCTGAAAAGATGCCAGACTTCTGGCGCAACCCTGTACATACAGGTCCCCCGTAGTGTTTGTAGAGCGCTGCTGATACGTTTTCGTGTTTGCATTGTTTGCCGTCATGTCTGCGTGCACCTGCGCTCTTTTGTTTCGTATTATTTTGAAAGTGTAGATTATATTTTGAGTTATTTAGAACATAAAACTGGCCATCGCTGACTGCACCAATACCCTGTAGCTTAGCAATCTGCAAGTGGCTACAAGAGCCAGAGCAGAGTCCAGAAGGACAAGAAGCTTTCTGATCACTCAATCACACAAGTTTAACTTACCCTTTATGTCCCATTGAATCCCGTTCTCTGACTGTAATATATCCCCTTGCATTACTTTATTATTACAGGATGCCTAAAAATTCCATTATAATGTTAAATAATTTCACGGCACACAAAAGTTTGGTTGCATTTGAAATGTTAGAGGTTTATATTAAGATATTATGAATATCAAGTAATTTCAGTTACAGAGAATCAACATAGTCGAAAGCCCAATATAAACTAATATTGTTAAATACATGGTGACGTTATTTTTTTGGAACCCGACCTTCCCTGGCGCCGCTGGGGCGCTAAACCCGGGCCTATCTTCCTATTTTCCTGACGCGGTCCCCCTTTGCCTCTTACTATTTTCTTTGGGGGGGCATGCTATAACTGCGCCTTAAACAGCCTTTTCCTGTTTCCATCCCTATTTAGATTGGCCGACGAAGGCTGGGGACGCGAAAGTTCCCAAAAAAAGATCACGATCCCATGTATTAGACAATATTTTTCGTATATTGAGGGATTTTAAATATGTTGATTTTTGTAATTTAATTTTTGATATTATAATATCTTAAAATTTAAAATTAACATTTCAAATCAAAAAACTTTTGTGTGCCTGAAATTATTTACCATTTATGTAGTGGAGTTGCAATATCCCTTTTTTATGGCACCGTGATTATTAAGCCAATGCGGATATTACACAGAATAAAATTCCATTTCAGCCGGGTTAGGTACTTGTTACATAATTTAGATAGCAAAGGCTTTAAAATTTTGTACCCCCAGGTCCGATTAATTTTAAATTGTTTGACTTTCCCTTTATTTTACTTGTATTGAGTATACCCGTGATTGTTTTTTAATTAGTTTTTTGGTTATTTTTTGTACCTACCCATCCCCTGCTGCTCCAGAGCTCACAGAAGAAAATCCCCTTGAGTTACGGGTTTCACCAAACAGAGGTGGGCGGACTTTTTTTCTTACAATGAAAAGGGGGCCCCTTTTAGTGTTCGGACAAGAAACCTGGAAGAAGGGGAGCGATTCCCGTAGCTCCAAAACGGGAGCAACAAGGGGCCCGTAGTAAATATGGTTGTTTTCTTTTTTTTGAACCTACCCTTTTTTGGGTTGTCAACCGCTTGAAAGAACTTGAATTTCGGTTTGGGGACATGGGACAGAATTTTTGATAGGGGGGAATGGGAGGGCAATAAACAGTTTTTTAAAAAGCAACATACAAAAATGGGACTTACCCCTCAAAAAACACACTATTTTTGGGCATTTACGCCCAAAGGGTTGAATATGGGGGGCCCAAAATTGTGTGTTTTTACTACAAAAGTGTTACCCAAAAAAGAATAAGGGGTATGTTCACCGCTTGTCCAAGCGTAAATTTCGGACGGATTTTGCCCACAATTACGCCGTGTGCCGTGCAGCGGGGGCGGGGCATGAGGGGTCGGCAGATCGCCAGCCCTTGAATTCATTATCCAGGCGCTTTTTCCCGCCGTGAAAAATTGACGTCATTTCCCCATGCGTATTTCGCAGGGGGAGAGGAGACGTAATCCATAGTTTCTATGAGAATGTGGATTACCCTAAAAGGGACTTTTCGCCGTAGTTCACGCAGACGGCGCGAAATTTGGATGAATCCTCCAAAATAAGGTGTGACATAGCTAAGTGAAAGAAAATTGAGATGAAGCAAAAAAATATGTGATAAGAAAATGTTAATAATAGTATGCAAAGATGAAATTACATGACCCAGTTTCTTCACTAGTCCCAGCTTCAGGCCCCAGGACATTCGCAGACTTCCCCTATCATCTGATAGGGGCCCTTTGCACACTATTAGCATTTCAAGTCAAGTTACCTATTGTCTTTATTTTTATCTTACAATACACAAAGCACATAGTTAAAAACCTAAAAATAAGAGAAAATGTATTGCAACCCGCATTGCTCTTCTATCAATGTTTTTGTACCCTTTGTTAAAGGTTTTTAAAAAAAAAAACCTTTGCTGTGGTTAAAAAATTAAAAAACCATGATCCATTGACTGGTTAGATGACCCAGATCACGTACAACAACATTACACGCAATGACTTTTCTTCATTTTGACACTATCTCTAGATGAAAAAATGTATGGGTAGAACAGGCTCGATCTTGTAGACTGACTGTAGCTGTGACAAAAGCTGATGTAATATCTTGAAACTTTTACATCCGTAGGGTTTCGTAGTTTTTGAGTTTCTGGTCATGTGATTTTTCTTTGCTTAAAGGGTGTGACATGTCTGCCACCTTCTTAATAGTTTTGGGAATGGTGTCGGAGATATAGTGCTGAAAAAGTTGTAGCCCAAAAAACCCAGGAGCTTTCTGTGCAATGAATAAGGATGGATTTATTTCAGCTACCCCCAAAGAGATCAAAATAAAAAGTCATTTTTCCCAAAAACAAAAAAATTAGGCTTTATCTGTACTGGAGGGCGGGGCATAGCTAGTCTAGAAGAGGTAAGACAAATCAAAAAGGGCCCAGGTAGTTGGTATTGGGGCCCCCAAACCCTTTATCCAAGTACTCCTTACACCAAAAGTGAAAATCATTTCTTATTCACTTACCTAAGATTTTTAAAAAGGGGTTTTGTCCATTTAAATTATCTTTAAAAGGGGGTTGTCTCCTACATCGATTCACCTCAGTCCTGTTTTTTTCTTGGTTTCTTTTTGAATTCGGGGGCGTTTTATGGTTCCATGGGGCGCAGAGAAGCCGGGTCTGTAGCTTTAGCAACCAGTGCGGGCCCTATCAGGAGAGATTAAAAGGTTGAGTTTATAGTGACCTAAAGGGCTGATGCAGCCCCATCAAGAGGGGATTTTGGAATGGGTAGGACACTGTTAATGAACCATATTGCAAAGTGCCCTTTTTTTGCAAGTTTTTAAACAAAAAAAAGAATTAGTGAGACATCCCCTTTAAATTTATTACTAGGGCAAAATATATATAGTTACAATTTACTAGTTTGAAAGGCTGAAAAAGATAAGCTCCATCCTTTTCACCTACTTTGTAAAGTTTTGTCCAAAAAGGGAAAAAAAACCCCAATGAATAGAACCCAAATTTGTCCTCATTTTAGGGAAAAAATTCCTTCCCGACCCCAAATCTGGAAATTTTGAAAATTCCCCTGGATCAACGACCCTTCTCCAAATTCTAGTCATTTAAAATTGTTTTTATTTTCGCTACAGAAATGCTCCAGACCCTTTTTTAACTCGTTTTGTGAAATTTACCCTGACAAGTTTTTTTCTGCAGAGGGTTCCACAGTCCACTGCTCTAGCATAAAAATCCCTTTCTATGTTTATATAAAACTTTTGTTCCTCAAATGTAGAGATGCCCCCTTGTTCTAGAACAGTCCGGGCAAATGAAATTAAGACTTTGAAGATGTGGTGTTTTTTTAATTTTTTTTATTTTGCATGGGCTGTAATATGACTTCTTTCTCCCCTTTCAACCCTACACTATAGAGGCACTGGCTGGCTTGCTGACTAGTACTCAGGTGCACTAGTCCCCTTGCTGCTATGGTAGCTGCCTAAAAATTTTTTCCAAACGCATTGTCACTCTACTCTGTATAGTGTGACGCTATTTTGGGGGAAATAGTGTGAGAAGTGTGACAATGTGTTTTAACGCTTTAAGGACCCTGGACGTATGAGTACATCCCAGGGTCCATAAGGAGCTTTGCAGGGGGATCGCTCCACGACCTCCCCCCCCCCCCCCCCCCGCACAGCCGTCGGGTTTTAGCGGCTAATCGCCACTAACACCCGGCCATTACAGCACGAACGGGCAGCGTATCAACCTGTAGAATACAGATAAGACATTGTATTGACCGAAGATTGAACGCCATAAAAGCAAAACCCCCGCAAACATGGTGAAAATATTTTTTTGCGGTTTCCCAGTATATTCTATAGTATAGTGAATTGTATAGTGAATAACACCATTGAAAGTAAAATCTTGTCCCGCAAAATAAAAGCCCTGATATGTCTATGTAGGTCGAAAAATAGAAAAGTTATGGCTCTGGGAAGGCGAGGAGGGAAAAACGAACGCGTCAACCAAAAAAACCCGCCGGGTCCTTAAGAGGTTAAATTATCACTGATAAATACGGGTTTACATAGAGTGGCCCATGAGCCATATAGGTGTTGCCTCTGAGCTTTTTCATGTAGTGTTAAAACCTAATAGGGGAAAGCACCTTTTGAGCAGACAAAGTAGTTTGCTACTGCTAAATCAAATTAAGAAATACATACAGTTGAAACCAGAAGTTTACATAGACTATATAAAAAGCCCCATCTGCATGTTTTACTCACTATCTGACATGAAATCAGAATAAACCTTCCCTGTTTTAGGTCAATTAGGAACCAAAATATTTATATTTGCCAAATGACAGAATAATGAGAGAGAAAATTTTCAAGGCATTTTATTACTTTTTTCAAAGTCAAAATTTCCATACATTTCAATGTATTTGGTGCATTGCGCTTAAACATGTGACTGGGTCAACTTTTGGATCCTTCCACAACTCTCACAAAATTTTTGTAGGATTTTGGCTCTTTCCCCCTGACAGAATGGTTACTGAGCCATGTTTGTAACTCCCTGTTTTTCAGCTTTCCCCCCAAATTTCAGTAGGATTGAATCAGGGCTTTGTGATGGCCACCTCAAAACTTTGACTTGTTATTCTTCACCCATTTTTAAACCCAGTTTGGCTTTTGCTTGGGGATTGTCCTTTGGGAAGCCCCTTTTCCGCCCAAATTTTAATTTTCGGCTGATTCTTGAATATTGCTTCATTTTTCCACAAAAAATTTCTACACACGTTGTAAAGGGGGTCCACCACAAAAAAACCCCACAACATGTCACGGCGCGGGGCGCCGCGGGGCTCCCCCGGGGCCGTCCCCCGGTGCGCACGGGTCCGGCACGGGTGTGCGGTGCCCGCAGCCGGGTCCTTCTGCCCTAGGGTGGAAAAACCCCGTACTACCATCCCCCCCCTCCGCCCTCCAGCTCGACAGCCCCGCGCGCAAAATCCCTGAAGGCGCGCCCCGCACGGCTGGCCCCGGTTTTAAAAGGGCCAGCGCGCCTTTAATTGGTTAATTGTGGGCCGCTGGCCCCTTATAGGTAACTTTCCCTACACTCGTGCCAGTCGTTGGTGTTTTTTGGGGCGTTTAGAGTGTTTTAGTTCAGTCTTAAATTTCCCGTGTCCCAGTCCCCCCTGCTTACGTTTCCTACCTTGCCTGTTTGCCCCCCCCCCGACCGTCTGCCTGCCCTGACCACAACCTCTGCCGCTGCCCTCCTTTGCCTGTCCCCGACTACCCCCCGGGGATTACGATTTGCACCCTTTTACCCCGGGCCGCCATCGCAAAAGTCACGTCAGGGGAACACCTGGAGCCTCACGCCGCAGCAAGCCCATCCCGCTTTGCGGCGGGCTCTGGAAAAAAAGGGGGGGCTATTAGACCCCTTTCCCCTGGCGGGCTTAGCCAACCCGCTTGCTTTGGGCCCCGGGGGGGATCCACTCCCCCGTTACAAACTTGATCCCGCAACCCCTGGTTTCACATTTGGGGGAGGGTTTTTCTTAGACCCCAAAGCTTCTCCCTTTTTCCTCAAATTTTTTAATAAGGGGCCCATTTTTTCCAAAGAGCCCAAAAATTTTATTTTTGTCAGACCACGGGGGGGGAAAACGTCCCCAAAAAGGTAGGCCCTTTTTCCCTGGTGCTTTTGCAAACATTAACCCCTTACCGAAATTTGTCAAAACCAAAAGGAAAGGGTCGGGAAGGGGTTCCCGAAAAATTGCCGTATGGAAACCTTAAAGGCGATCTTGCGGGGCTCACAGACGGAGTGCGAAAGATCGGGGAATGGAACCATTTGGGGGCCCCAGGGTGAGCCCTGCGCCCGCACCCCGGCCAAAGGTAACGGCGCTTCAGTCCCCTTTTCTGTTTCTCCAACCAGACACCCCGGGGAGGGGCGGGAATGACAAGTTGTCTGGTACGTAACGTTTGCCCAAAATTCATTGTGGGCAGGTGACTGACAGTTCCCAAGGAGCCCAAATTTTTCAGCTATAAGCTTTATGCTGATTTTCCTTTATTGAAAATAAAGATCTGACAAACGTTCTTTGAAATTTCCCCCCCTGGGAAAAAAAGGAAAAAGTGAAAAAAAAGAAAAAAAAAGGGTTAAAAAATTAAAACACAAACACAAAAAATAAAAATAAAAAACACGTACACCCGCCCTTTTTTTTTTTTTTTTTGTTTTTCTTTTTTTTTTTTTTTTTTTTTTTTTTTTTTTTTTTTTTGTTTTTTGTTTGTTTTTTTGTTTTTTTTTTTTTTTTTTTTTTTTTTTATTACAATTTTTTTTTTAATTTTTTTTTTTTTTTTTTTTTTTTTGTTCTTTTTTTTTTTTTTTTTTTTTTTAAAAAAAAAAAAAAAAAAAAAAAAAAATTAACCCGTACGGTGAAACCCCCGTAAAAAAAAAAAAACAAAAAAAAAAGTCACAGAATTGGGGGATTTTGTTCATTCCCGCAGCACATAAAATGGAGTTTAAAAATCATCCCAAAAATCATAAACCCAAAATCAAAGGGATGCCAAAATTAAAAAGTTTAGTTCCCTCCCGCAAAAAAAAAATCCTTAAAACAGCTCTGAAAAGGAAAAAGTTAAAAAATTCCCGGCTATTGAAAATAACGATGCAAAAATATTTTTTTTACACAAAAAAAACACTTATTTTCAAAAAAAAAGTGTTTTCAAAAAAAAAAACTACATAAATTGTTCACCGTTTAAACCCCTCAAAACCCCCAGATTTAAAAATAAAAATTTTCACGGATACGCCCCGGTTAAAGCTATTAAAATAAAAAAAAAAAAAACAATGCTAGGATTGCAGTATTTTCTTCACCCTGCCTTCCAAAAAAACCCGGGTTTTAAAAAAGGGTCATAAAGTCCCTTTTCCCCCCAAAAAAGTTTCCAATAAAAAAGGGCAACTCATCCCGCAAAAAAAAAGTCCCTATAAGCTCTAAAAACGAAAAATAAAAAATTATGGCCCAACCGCGACGAAGCAAAAAAAGGTTTTTTCCCTTTTTCAAATAAAAAAATGTTTTTAAAGTGAAAAAACTAAAACATTTAAAAAAAAAATTTCAAATGTGGGATCGCTTTAAACGATCAAAACCCCCCTGAAAAAAAACTTTGGGATGTCATTTTACCGCCCCAGTGTAGAAAAAAAAATAAAAAACACTACCCGGGAAACCCCGTATTTTGGGACAAAATCCTCACAAAAACCTTAATAAAAAGTGCAAAGCACACATGCCCCCCCTAATGGTACCAATAAAACATCAACTATCTCGTTTAAAAAAAAAAGCCCACAAGCAGCCCATATGCAAAAAATTAAGGAAAACTAAGGCTGTCAGAATAGGCAACATAAAAACGCAACTTTTTATAAAAATCGGGTTCTTAAAGGGAAAAAATAAAAAAAAAAAAAAAAAACTATATAAAAATTAAAATCTTGTAAAATTTTAACCCCACCCCCATTTGTAAAAATTAACCCGTAATTTTTCCCGTTATTGGCAATACCCGTTAAAAAAGAAGCCCCAAAAAAAATGGGGGAACTGGGGTTTTTCCCCCCCCATTTTTTTTGGGCCCCAAAGCTAAAAAAAAAAAATGGAACACCTTTTGCACCCCAAAAAGCAAAAAAAAACCCTTTTGTGAGATCCCCGAGGGGGGTTTAAATCCAAAAAAGGGGAAATTCTGGAAAGGTTTTACCTGTTTTTTTGTTTCTTTTGGGGGCCTTTTCAGAAGCGAAAAATTTGGGCCCCCCCAATACTGGCCCCCAAAAGCCAAATAAAAACTCCCTCCCCTTTTCCCTGCCATGCGCCCCAAAAAGCAGTTTACAAACCCCCATTTTAGGTATTGCCGAACTTGGGAAAAAAATTGCCCTAACACAAATTTTTTGGGGTTTTTTTCCCCGATTCCTTTAAAAAATTTAAAAATTTTCAGCTAAAATTTCAGGTTTTTTGGAAAATAATTTTTTTTTTTTTTTTTCAAGCTGAACGCTAAAAAAAATTTTTGAAAAAGCCTGTGGGGGCCTTTTACTCACTTCACCCCTGGATTATTCCTTAAGGGGTGTAGTTTCCAAATTGGGGTTTTTCCCCCCCTTTTTTTTTGGGGTATTTATTAAGTTTTTGGGAAACCCTTTGGGGTCCCCCCAAAAAACCCGAAATGGCCCCTAAATTTAAAAACGAAAGAAAATTTAAAACCCCCGGGGTCCCGGGGGTGTCCTCCCTTTTTCTGGGGGTTGTTTGGGTTTAAACCCAAAAAATGCACTAGGGCCCCAATTGGGGTTTTCTTTAAAATGGCAGAATCGGGAATCCAAAATTTAAATTTTCATTTCCCCGATCACTTTTTCCGTATTTTTTCAAATGGGATTTAAAAATAAAAAACTGCAAAAAAAATTTAAATTTGAAATTTCCCCTTACTTTGCTTTAAAATTTCCCGTGAAAAAACCTAATGGGTTTTTAAAAAACCCTTTCCCAAATTGTTTTTTTAATACTTTTAAAGGGGTTTTTTGTTTTAAAGAGGTTTTAAATTTTTGGGGGGATTTAAAATACAGGTCAATCCAAAATCAAGTTAGAAAAATGGACTGGCCCTAAAAAATGTATTTTGCAAATTTTCCTTTAAAATTTGAAAATTACTACTAAAATTTTTAAGCCCCTAATTTACGTAAAAAAAAAAAAAAATTTAAAAAAAATGATGCCAAAAATACGCAACATTTGGTAGAAAGCAAATTATAAACTATTTTTAGTGGGAAAAACTATCTGTTTAAAATCAGAAATTTTTGAAGTTTGAAATTGGTAAAAATTTTTACATTTTTTCCCCATAAAATTTTAAAATTTTTCAAAAATAAAAAACATTTTTTTTGGGCCAAAATTTTTTTACCATCTTTAAAACACAATGTTTTCACGAAAAACAAACTCTGAATCACATGGATAGGTTTTTAAAATGTCAAAAAGGGTTTTTCTCCAAAAAAAGTGACACATTACGATTTAAATTAAAAGGGGCTCTGTCAGAAGGCCCAAAAATGGCTCCGGCGGTAAGGGGTTTTAAACTGGCCCCTTTTTTGTTTCTTTTTGGGGTAATGGCTTCTTCCTGGAAGTGGGGGCCCTTTTTCCCCCGTTGGTATTTGTACTCGTTTCATTGAGGATAATGACACAATTTACCAGCGGGCCACCCGCATCTTCGCAAGGTTTTTTGCTTTTGTTCTTTGGGTTGATATGCACACGTCAAACCAAAGCAAAATTTTAAACTCCCCGAAAACCCGAGCCCATTCCTTCCTGAGCGGGGAAAAGAGGCTGGACATTCCCATCTTGTTTGTACTTGCATATAAGTGTTTGTACAGATGAACAAGGCACCTTCAGGTATCTGATTGCAAGTCCAGACTTGTGCAAGTCCACAGTTCTCTTCCTGATATCTTGGCTGATTTCTTTAGACTTTCCCATGATGTTACACACAGAAGCAGTGTGTTTCTGCTGTGCTTAAAATACATCCACAGTTGTGTTTCTAATTAACTCAGATGTTGCCAATAAACCTATCAGAAGCTTTTAAAGACATGACATCATCATATGGGCTGTCCCAAATTGTTTAAAGGCAGAGTAATCATAGTGTATGTTAACTTTTTATTTTGCAGTAAGAAATAAAAATGCCTTTAATAAATTATCTCTCTCATTATTTTGGGATTTGGCAAATATAAATCATTTTGGTTCCTAATTAACCTAAAACGGGAAGGTTTAGTCTGATTTCATGTCAGACAGAAAAACATGCAGATGTGTATTTTTATATAGTGTATGTAAACTTCTGATTTCAAATGTAAGTGCTCTCTATTATTAACTATTAACTATTTCTCTTCTCATGGTGTGTTTCTAGTAAAATTATGTCTGTGAAAATATCTGCTTTCACAGTTTCATATAACAGATTAAATTTGACTAAGCAGACCTGTTTTATAAGGGTTTAATAAACCAATAAACTTTAAAATAAAAAAAGTAGAGTGGCCTCCTGTTTTAAATGTCTGTCAGCTTACAATGTATCACTAAATACAGTTGAAACCAGAAGTTTACATACACTATATAAAGTATTGCCAAACTTAGAGTAAATTCTAGTACAAAAAATTCAGCTCACCTTCTTTGCGGACTTGTTTATATCGTTTGATAGAGGATCCTAAGAAGTACAGTTCAAACCCTTCCGGCTCTCCGCCATCCAAGCGGTAACACAAACAGAACGCATCGATATCCAGGGCGTTGATCCCCAAAGGACCCGCGCCTGCAAATACTCCCCAAATCCGGGTTTCCCGGGAAAAACTATTATATTTATTGCAGTAACTAAAAAACAGCACTATGGCATGCATACTCTTTCACACAGGTGAAAATAACATACGCTTTCACAATGCGCCCTTGTTTTACTGTTACCAAATAGTGTTATACACCTGTCTTATAAAACTAAGTAAAAACCAATCACCTTTTGATGTAGGCACATGATCTTCCCAACAAAAACAAACACAAACAAACAAGGGCGGTGGCAAAAGCTCAGGATTTTGCCTCTTCTCCCGTGGCTCTTGCAAGATCAGAACACAGACAAATGAACATATTATTGATAATTACTACATGTCCAAATATATTAAATAATCCTCAATATCTATACTAGGAAATAAACCCTCATTATAGTGTTCATTGTACGTCCTAATATTATGAAACAGTTTTTTAATAAAAATATAACAATTCTGTGCGATAGTTCAGACCACCGGACTGCTGTTACCAAGTTTTCATAATCCATTTCTGGGCCTCTTTTCTCCTGATCGCTTTAGTCAATTCCCACTACCCCTGTAAGGTCGTGGCACCGGTTTCAATGCATAAAAACCTAGAACCCTGACAGATCTTCATGCAATTCTGGGATTCTAAAAAAAAACGTTTCGCTGGCTCCCGACATCTGTCCCTGATTTTTCCTTATGCTGGCGATGTGTTCCAATATACGATTTTAGTTTTCTTAACATTGCTCACCACATACTTTTTTTTGGGCAGTATTAAATTCATCACATAGATTATATGTTGCTAGTTGCGAATTCATAAATTGTCGATATCATATTTTTGCTGACTTGTGTGTGTCTGTTGAATTCCATGGTTTTATAGCCTTATCACATGCATTAACATCGACCCCCACAAAAAACTTTGAAAAAGCCCTTCTGTGATATCCAAAGTTTATTGTTGTTCTCCTGTTTTGTGGATATATCACCTAGGGGATATGTCATTGCCCAAAGTTTTTCCTCTCCTAGGGACTATCTGTATGCCTCTATCTACAATCTCGGCTTATTTTTCGTTTTGCCACAGAATGTTAATATTTCTTCTAAATATGGATTTAATTTCACCACCGAAATTTCTACTTATATCTGGTGGAGAACGTAATTTTTTTTTTCCCTTCCTAAACTCTTGTTTTTTGCGTATTTTTAAAAAGCAATGTTCTTCGGGTCATCTTGACTTGCTTTATATTCTTTGCCGAATTGATGGCCCTTCTATTATATCCCCTCTGGATTAGTCCTTGTCTCTATTTTTTCTTTGCCATCTTAACCCCTTTACCGCCGAGCCAGTTTTGGCCTCTCTGACAGAGCCTATATTGAAATCTGTCATGTGGTCACTTTATGTGAGAAAAACTTTTTGACACTAAACCTATCCATGTGGATTCAGAGATTGTTTTCCTCGTGACACATTGTGTTTTAGATAGTAATAAATTTTTGGTTCCAAAAAATATTTTTTATTTGTGGGAAAAAATATCAAATTATGGTGAAAAATTTGAAAAATTTACCAATTTATCAAACTTCAAAATTTCTGCATGTAAGCACAAGATAGTTTATTCCACTCAAAAATAGTTTTATAACTACATCCTAGTCCATATGTCTGCTGGGTAGTTGGCATAATTGTTTTTTAAATGTCTATTTTTTTTTTACGACATTTAGGGGGCTTATAAATTTAGTATTAATTTTTCAAATTTTCAAGAAAATTTGCAATATACATAATTTTTAGGGACCAGTCATTTTTCTAACGTGACTTTGATAGTGACCTGTATGTTAGATACCCCCATAAATGACCTCACTAAGAAACTTACACCCCTTAAAGTATTCAAAACAGCAATTTAGAAAGTTTTATAACCCATAGGTGTTTCACATAATTAAAGCAAAGTGGAAGTGAAATTTCAAAATTTCACTTTTTTGCAGATTTTCATATTTAAGCATTATTTGACAAGAATACTGTAAATTGGATGCAGGGAAATGCCATAATTAATATTGATTCCCAGATTCCTGGGCCGTTTTCAGAGATATCCCATATGTTTGCCCTATGCATTATTTGTCTCAACCACAGCCCCAGAATAGGAGGAGCACCTACAGAACTCTGGGGCCTCATTTACATTACAATTTTATTTTATGGGCCGCCATTTCAGGTTGCGACACCCTAATGTTCCAAAAAAACGTAATAAAATAACCCTAAAAAGACCCCATATTGGAAACTACAGAAACCCCGTTACTAATATATACAAGTTTAGTGAGTATATCTACCCACAGGCGTTTCACAAATTTTTTATGGCGTTCGGCTCTGAAAAAAAAAAAAAATATATTTTTTCCAATAATCTGCAATTTTACTGAAAAAGTTTAATTTTTACAAGGAAAGTCTTGGAAAAAAAGACCCAAGAAATTGTTTTACCATTTCTTCCGAAGTTCGCAATAACCCTACAATGTTTGGTGTAAACTGCTGTTTTGGGCGCATGCAGGGGACAAGGGAGGTTAGTGCTATTTGCATTTGGCGCACAGATATTGGTGGGGCCATGGTCGCATCTCCAAAGGCCCCCCAAAAGTACTAAAACAGGTTAAACCTACCAAAGTTGACTCCATTTTGGATTCAACGCCGCTCAGGGGATCTCACCAAAGGTTGTATTTTGCATTTTGGGCGCACAGGTGTTCCGTATTTGGTTTTTAGCATTGGGTCATGGAAATGGAGGGGTGAAAACGCAGTTCCTTCCGCCATTGTTTTTTTTGGGGCTTCATTTACAGTATCGCCATACCGGGATAAAATGACGGATAACTTTACTTGGGGGCGGTACAATTACAATGATATAAATTTTATATAGTTTTTTATGTTTATTACTTTACACAATAGAAGCGAGTTTTTTAAAAGTTGCGTTTTTAAGTTGTCGTTTCTGACAGCCATAGCTTTCTTAATTTTTTGCATATGGAGCTGCTAGTGGGCTTGTTTTTTTACGAGATGAGTTGATGTTTTTATTGATACCATTACGGGGTCAATGAAATGCTTGATCACTTTTATAAGTTTTTGTGAAGCCATTTTGTACAAAAAACAGCAATCCTGGTAGTGTTTTTTAATTTTTATTTTTTACAGCGGTCACTGTGCCGAAAATGACATGCTTAGTTTACTCAGCAGGTTGATAGATTACAGCGATACCGACATGTGTATATTTGTTTAAAATTTTATAACTGCTTTTTACACATACAAACACATTATTTGAAAAGGAAAACACGTTTTTTTGCATCACCAACCGCAGTCTGAGATCCATAACTTTTTTTTATTTTTCTGAATGTCTGGGAGCTGTAAAGGGACTTTTTTTTTTGCGGGATTAGTTGACTTATTATTGGTAATATTTTTTGGGGGACAAACTTTATGATCGCTTTTAAATCGTTTTTTGGAAGGCCAGGTTGAAGCAAATACTGCAATCCAATCACGTGATTTTTATTTTTATTTTTAATAGCGTTCAACCGTGCCAGTATCCTGACAAGTTAAGTTTACTCTGTGGGTTGAGAAACGAATTACGGAGGATACCCAATTTTATGTAATTTTTTTTTATTGAAAGCACATTTTGTTTGAAAAAAAAGTTGTTTTTAATTGTGTAATAACAATATTATGCATCGTCTACTTCTAATAGCCAGAACTTTTTTAATTTTTTTTCCGTATACAGAGCTGTGTACGGACTGTTTTTTTTTGCGGGGATGAACTTAACGATTTTAATTGGCATCACTTTGATGTTATATGAGTTTTTGATTACTTTTTTACTCCATTTTATGTGCTGGCGGGATAGAACAAAAATCGCTATTCTGTGACTGTTTTTTGGGGGTTTTTTTTACGGCGTTCACGCGAATGTTTTAATTAACATGCAGATTAATAGGGAGGAGGTCCGCTACGCACAGCGGCGATACCAAATATGGGTACTTTATTTATTTTTTGATCTTTTTTTAGGGCGAATGGCGTTTGTAAAGGGAAAAGGGCGATGTAACGTAGTTTTTTATTTTATATTTTGTGTTTGGGGGTGTTTTACTTTTTTTACACCATTTTTTTACTTTCATACTTTTTTACGACTTTCCCCCAGGGGGAATTGCATGAACGATCGTCAGATCATTCATGCAATAGGAATTCACATACAGCTTATAGCTGTATCCTGTCTCCATGGCTCACCTGTCAGTCCACGCTGCCCACAATGCATTGTGGTCATCGTGACGTCACTCAGACAACCCGGATGCTGTCATTCAGCGCCGGGCTGTCTGGTAGGAGACCGGTAACTGGCGCTTCAGCGCCGTTACTGCGCCGAGATCACGGGCGGGCAGGAGCTCACTCCTGCCGCCCTCAGCCGCGATGATCGCGACCCGACGATGTCGCACATCGGGGGGGGTTAATCCCCCGCGGCCGGAGCGCACTCCCGGCAGAGGTGGGATGCGCATTATGCCAGCGGTAATATGACCGAATCTGATTTCATGCCGCGATCTTGCGCGCTTCTGCCCGCTTGTGAGCGCGCAAGATTGCCGTACGTACACATACGGCAATTTGAGCGAGGAACCCCTTTACCCGAACCATTGCCTATGAGTACGGCAACATTCGGTAAGGGGTTTAAAAAATCCTCATCTAATGTGTGCATATCCTCCTTAGGCTCTAATAAATTCTCTCCATAAGGTAATGTCTTGATGGTATTTATGCTGAATGGCACTATTTGCCCTCAAGATAGAATTGCCAGAATTGGTTTCTGAAATAGTTTTTGGTTGACTATCCTGCCACTTTGTCTACATCTCCTTTGAAAATTGGATATCCAGGAAAGATGTACTTTCTCCTTTTCCAAAAAGTTTGTAAATTTAAAAATTGAAACCCATTTTGTTTTAATATACAGAAAAAAAGGCTTTTATGAGCGTCCCAATCGCGCCCCCATAAAAAATTTTAGGGCTCGGGCCCTTTCCCATTCGGGGAATCATTCCCCGATATATAGGTCGTGGGCTGGGGGAAAAACTTTGCCCTTTTTAACCTTTGGGGCCCTTCCATAAAAATGGGTTAACAGGATCTTCTCTTTACAGGAATTTTGCTTGTTTTCACTAAAAAACTCCAAATTTGCTTTTCCCATTTTGGAGAATTTTTTTTAAAGTTTAAATTGTAATAAATTTGTAGGGTCTTAAAAATAATCTTTTTTCCCCCCGGGGCCTAGGGCCCCAAACCATATCGGGGGAAAAAACTCCCGGGAAAAAAGGGCCTGAGCAGCTGGTTTGGATAAATATTTTAAACCCCAAGTTTTTTCCCAGAAATTGCCGGGTTTCCCATTAAAGACACTCTCAGCCCCCAGAAGCAAACTTTCAGGAAAAACCCAGCGGAAGGGGGAATACACAGGGGTAAAGTGCGACGAGGTGGGTTTGTTTTCGTGCAACCGCCCCCTTTGGCTTTACAGTTTTGGGGAGTTTTTCCTAAAACAACGGGTTTTATGAAAAAAAACCTACAGATTTTTTTTTTTAAATTTCTTTTTGGGGGTTGGAATATTTGTTGAAAAACAACTTCTTAAAGGGTTTGAAAACACATTTTTTTCTGCAGCTTGTTGGGGCACCTTTTGGGTTGAACGTTTTTCCCCCTTCTCGGGCCAAAAACATAACAAGGGCATGGTGGGAGCACCTTCCCCTATATTTGTACCAGCAATCCCTTTTTTGGACTGTATGGTATGGGGGTTAAAGGGCGCTACATCGACAACCCCCTTTTATTATTTTGGGGGCGCGAATTTTAGCGCTCAACACCCCATTAGTGGTGTATATTAATCAAAATTTATTTTTAAATTTTAAACTTACAGGAAAATGGAATGGAAAAAGTACATCTTTTTCCCGGATATCAAATTTAAAGGAGATGTAGATTAAAAGGGGGATTTGTCACCAAACCCATTTCAAAAACCCCAATTCTGGCCCAAATTTTCTTAGGGGAAATAGCTGAATAGCAAAAAAATAAACCCCCAAAGCCATTTTTATGGAGAATTTATTAGAACTTGGGGAAAATGCACACTAGATGAGGATTTTAAAGAGGCAACAGAAAAAAAAGAGACAAATAAAACCCAAGGGGGAAAATTAAAAGAAGGGGGCAAACAAACAGGCAAAAATAAAGCAAGTCAGATGACCCCCCAAAAACATTTGCTTTCAAAAATAGCAAAAACAAAAGTTTTAGGAAAAGGGAAAAAAAAATTAAAGTTCTCCCACCGATATAGAGAAATTTTCGGTGAAATTTAATTCCCTATTTAAAAAAAGAAAATAAATTTAAAATTCTGCGGCAAAACGAAAAATTTAGGGCAAAACAGATTTTCCCTAGGGGAAAGAAAAAATTTTGGGGGAAAAGACATATCCCCTAGTGGGATATATTCCCCAAAAAAGAGAAAACAATAAAATTTGGCTATCACAAAAAAGGCTTTTTTTAAGTGTGGGGGGTTCGACGTAATGCATGTGAAAGGCTTAAAAAACCCTGGGAATTCAAACACCCACAGTAGCAAAAAAATTTAAAAAAACGACAAAATTTTTGAATTGCAATAGGCCCCCCCCATTTAATCTATGGGGATAGGGAAATTTTGAAAAAATGCCCCAAAAAAAAAATGTGGGGGAAAACAAGTTTTGAAAAATAAAAAAACCGTTTTAAATGGTAACAAATTTAAAGCCCCTAAGAAAAAAACAGGGACAGATGTGGGGGCACCCAAAAAATTTTTTTTAAAACCCATAAAAGCGGAAACTTCAAAAGGGGTTTAAAGGGTTTTTTGCCAAATTTAAACCGGGGGCCACCGACCTTACAAAGGGGTGGGAATTTGGACTAAAGCGATCAGGGGAAAAAAAGGCCCAGGGGATTATGAAACTTTGGGGACCCAAACAGACCGGGTTTGGTTTTGAACTTTTCGCCAAGGGCCAAGGTTTTTTTTTTAATTTTAAAATGCTTTTTAAATTTTAGGGCCTTTCATGAAAACTATAATGAGGTTTATTTTTCTATATAGATCTTTATTAATTTTTTTAATATTTGGACAAAGTAGTAATATCAATAATATGTTCATTTGGGCCCGTGTTCTGATTTTGCAAGAGCCACTGGGAAAGAGGCAAAAAATCCCGAGCTTTTTCCAAACCCCTTTTTTGTTTGTGTTTGTTTTGTTGGGGAAAATCATGGGGCCTAACATTTTAAAAAAAGGGGATTGGTTTTTCTTGGGTTTTTTAAGACGGGTATAAAACTATTTGGTAAACAGTGAACAAGGGCCATTTGCCTGAAAACGCGTATGTTTTTTTCACCTTTTTTCACGGGGTATTTCATGCCAAAAAGTGCTGTTTTTTTTGATTACTGCAATAAAAATCATAAATTTTTTTTCCGGAAACCCGGGCTTGGGGGTATTTGCAGGCGCGGGGGGCCCGTTGGGGTTAACAAAGCCCGGATATCCCCACTTTCGTTCTGTTTTTTATAAAGTATTTTTTTATTCCCAAAAGAAGGATTAGAAAAGGGGCTACAACGGGGGAAAAGGAGCTCAGGGACCCCCATTTTTTAAAATTGGGGAGGTTTAAAGGGGGTGGCATATTCTGTGTACATGTCATAAAATGTTTGAGATGAGGAAAACCCCTTTTAAATTACCGAGGTAGGGCCCCTTACATAACCCAAAGGTTCCACTTCACCAAACAAAACTAAAAGCACAAAAAAGTTTTCAACCCCCAAACCATAAGAAGGAGTTTGTACAACAATTTACTATGAGAAGAAATTAAAAAGGAAAAGGGGTTTTATAGACAACAGCCCCAACTCTGAAAAAAGGGCCCCAGGTGCAGAGCAAGACAGCCTGGAGGCTGGAATGGAGGTTTACCCTCTTCAGTGATGAGTCCTGCTTTTTCTCAAAGCAAAAGAAAACTGAAGATTTTTTTCTGGAGACAAAATGGGAAAAATCCATTAAAAAGGCCCCCACAAGGGAAAGACAATAGGTTTCCAAATACCAGGATTATGGTGCAGTGTGGCATCATGAATGGAAGCCAGACTCTTATTTTCTTAATTTCAGGTACACCCAAAGTTTTTACATTGAAAGGTCCAAAGGAATCAAATGGGAATTAAAATTTTTCCAAAATCTCCCAGGAGTAACCCTTCTCAAAAAAGGACAATGCCCAGAAATCCCTTTCTTGTGCTACTATGAGCAGCCAGCATGGCCCCAAATGTGCTACCATGGCCTGCAGTATCTCTGGGCTAGTCTCTAGTCCACATCTGGGACATAATTGCATGACAACTGCAAAGGGAGCTGTCAGCAGTAGTGTTGAGCGATTATTATCGACAAAGTTGAAATCGGCAAGGTTTTTATGATGATCAAAATTTTTAGATCATGCGATAAGTAAGGCTATAATCTGTGCATCATCTATTAAGATCGTGCCATTTTCGGCGCTTCCTGTAATTTTGGCGGCCAGCAAATCAGATTACAGAATAGAGCAGGGTGAGATGTGTGTGCGACGTCATGACTGAGATGTGTATGGTTGCGATTGGCTGGAAAAATCACATGACCTCGTTTTACATAGAACAGCGTTTCCTGTTCAGCCTCAGTGTCTCTCAGCGTCTCAGAGCAGAAGGACGTGCGCTCTGCTTGTGTCCAAACAGCTCAGAGAAATTATTATATTTCTTCACAGAGAAACCTCTACTTTTAGCTGTTATCCTTACAATTTAGTTAGATTAGAGATTGGAAGATTTTATATAGTTAGGTAGAGAATTTTAAAGGAAAATCTACCGCTATAAAGTCAAGGGGGGGGAGCGGAGGAGAGGCCCCGGCGGGTGAACACAGACAAGCTCTATAAAGAATACTGGATAAAGTTCACCAAGACTTAGTGTAGACATTGCAATAGCTTTATTATTAACAGTTTTCTATTGAAATATTTCCTGGATATTGGGCAGCCTGAACTTATAGGATACACATCTTTTCTAGTAACTGCAGGTCTTTTTGTTGGTGCAAAACTCCACTTTTATTATCATATACATTTCAGATAGGTGTTATTTTAAATTTTTGCCATTCACCTTTTTGATAATCCACCTTGTACTTAAATTAGAATCCGAAGTCGCACAGTTGATAGGTCCAAAAAACCTTGTAATACCCAATAAATTTCGATACGTTTTTTTTTTCCTTTTGGCCCCAACGCATTGTTCATTGAGGCACCTTGCATTAAGGGAAAACTGCAATTTTTATCACCCAGGTAATTGATAGTGCCAAAAAATCCCTTTTTTTTATTATCCAATACTTTTCAATGCTTTTTTTTTTCATTTGGAGCAGGCCAGCTTTGTTGATAGACTACTTTGCAGTTAAATTTGAATACACAATTTTTCACCACGGGTGAATTGTGGGTGCCAAAAATACCTTTATTATTAATACTTTACAATACGTTTTTTTTTTCATTTTTTGCCACCCAATTTTGTTGTAAGCCACCTTGCAATTAAATTTTGAATCCAGAATTTGGGGAGTTACCACGGTAATTGATGGGTGCCAAAAAATACCTTTTATTATCCAATACTTTTCAGATACGTTTTTTGCTTTGGGAAAGCTTTGTTCTTGACGCACTTGCACGTAAATTTTAAAACAGAAAATTTTTATAGCACCACGGTAAATTGAAAGGGAAAAAAAACCTGTTTAATAAAAAAAAACAATGGGGTTTTTTGATTTTGGGCCCCAAACGCTTTGTTCTTTGACGAGCTTTCACTAAATCTGAAAACACAATTTTCTGTCACCACAGTGAATTGAAAGGTGCAAAAATACCGTTTATTATCCCAAAACATAACAGATACGTGTTTTTTTGGACTTTTCCCAGTCCAGATTTTTATAGCACCTTGCTTTTAAATTTAAATCCACAATTTTTTTTGATTAGGGGGATTAGAAATGCGTGTTTTCCCGTCTTTTAATAAGAGATTTCCAAAATATTCCATACTTCTAAAATTTTTATATTTCTGAACATGGACGAAATGCGGTAAGCGAGCAAAGAGGGGTAGCACTGGAGGTAGAGGTACGAGAAAAGGTGCTCCTTCCATGTGGCGACAACACGCACCCAGCATGTCATTGCGGGGCCCGTCGGCCTGTCATCGTGGGTCAGGCCCGTGAATCTCAGTAACGAAACGTCGCCAATCTGCCCTTTCAGTGGTAATAAAACCTGCACCGATTTTACCTCCTCCTCCCGTAACGCCCAAATTCTCATAAACCAAAACAGCATCCGCCAACATGAAGCAACCCAAATGTAACCCCTGTACCCCCACTGGGGATAATCCTTGTCAAGTCTTTGGGAAAAAATGCGGTTGGGGTCGAAGGAAAGTTAAAAGATCAGAGGAGATTGCTGCTCTGCCCATTATGATCCCATCAAGAGGAGAAGGGAAACCCGGTCAATGCAAAAATCCCGGGGTGGTGGGCAACCCCTTTGAGGCCCCCTTGCTTGTACCCTGCAGCTTCGGGAGCAGAAAGTCGGGACGCCCAAAGTCCCTTTTGATGATGTATGATGACACTTGCGGATCCATCGTGGTTTTTTCCGAAAAATTTTGCTTGCGAGTGCTTCTCTGGACGAGGGGGAAGACAAGGGGGAGTGTAAATAGGGGTCCCGCCACAAAAAGGGAGAGGGCGGTCGCAGAAGTCCGCGAAAATGATTCCGCCACCACGTAGCGCAAACCCCGTCTCCTTATCGCCGTCAAAAATGCCGGACCTCTCAAGCCGGGCCTTCTTTGAGCAACCCTTGATTCACCCACGTGTATAGCCGCCTTTGCAAAAACGCAAAATGGGGCAAAAACCTTAATGTTAACCACCCCAAACATGTCAGTCCATGCAGCGAATGCTGATTTGAAATGGGGGAACCTTCCAAAAAAGGCCAGCCGACCCCGGGGGCCCCAAACCCACTGTCACCCCCCTCTGTCTCCGCCTCCTCCTCCTTCGCCACCACCAAGCTTTCCCTCAGTTTGCCCATGTTCCGGGCATGATAGGGATCAGCCTCCCTTCGCCTCCCCCGCGCCCAAGTCCCACCAGCACCACCAGAGACCCCCTACCCCTTCCCCTTACCATTTGACGACCTGCACCCCCGTACAGGGCCATCTACCCCACCTTCTGTCCCCGGGTTTGGGAGCGAAGAAACACTTTAACCCAAACCATCCCAAAGCCAAAAGCCCTGAATGTCGGCATTTCCATTTTTGGCCCTTTGGGAAATGTTGCCTTCTGTCTGGTGGACACGGGGTTCGCCACACAGGGCCCTTTCCCTCCCCCCAAATACCAATGCCGAGCAGGCTTTTCTTTGCCAAAAAACCCGTCCCTGCCCTGGCCAGCAACGTGTATCTAAATTTCAGCCTTGTCTGCATCTGTGGCCGGAAAAAGTCCATTGACCCCGACACATGATAGTAAGCAGGGCCCAAAGGCCGCTATACTCGTGAAACTCAGGGGTTTTAGCTGGGATTTCTGGGGGTGCGGGGGGCCTCAGGCTGGGCGCCCTTTTTCAAAACCGCGAGGGTGGGGGGCCCTTTTTCCCCCCAAGGTCCTCTGGTGGAACACTCCCCCAGTGAAACCAAAGTTTTGAAATTAATCTGTCTTGGAGCCGCCCCCACAAGGTGGGAGCTTGGAGGCTCTCCGAATGAGACCAAGCGCTGGCTGGTGACAAGAACCTTGTGCCGGGCAAGGTGGTATGCAAACGGGCGAAATTGCTGGCCCCCTTTAAGTGGGTAGCTGGAGCCACCCCCCTTGCCTGGAAACATGTCTGCCCCTGGTCTCCAGAAATTTCTAAAGAGCAACCCGGTCTGGATGCCTGCTGAAGAAGGCTCGAGGTCTGAGTTCCACTTCCGCCGTTTTCCACCCTGCTTCGCCCCCGCCGGGGCGCTTGCAGCGTCACCCGGGCCCCCCGTCAACCTCTCTTGTTGACTGGCAACCCGGGGAATTCCCCCTCCAAAAATCTCCAGCATTGTGGCAGCAGCACAATCCATTACGCAGTACGAAGTGACACATGGCCTGACAACCGGTGCGGCCCTCGGGGTGTTTAGCCCCCGGGAAAGTGGAGGCGTAAAGACTCTCACCATCCTTTGCCATTTTGAAGAAACCACCAAAATGGTCAGTCGGACAATGCCCTTTCACATGAGCTTGGGTGACTTTTTTCTGAACATCGTTGGAACTCTGAAACAACAGGTCCCCCAGCAAAGGGGAGAGACGGACACAGATCGGACACGGAGCCTTTCTCTCCGTCAAATCCAAAGGGCCCCGACAGTTTCAATTTCATCGTCTTCATTAGGATGGTTCGGGGGGCCAAGGTAGTGCAAGGTGGGCTTTAGCTCTCAGGGTGCTCATTCAGGGAAGTCAGGGCTGTTTGAAGCGGCCGAGGGAGCGGGAAAGAGGAGAGGAGAGGAGGTTTTTCCTAGACACCCTGTTACCGCGTCCCGCCTTGGGAAAAGGTTGGCGCGAAATTTTAGGGGGAGGAGGAAAATGAAAAGACATTGTCGTTCCCCTCGACCCAGAGCTTTGGGAAAACAAGGCCCTCGCTCAATGAGTGCTTGGTGCTCCTTTCCTCCAACAGATCCTTTTCATTAAGGCCACAAAATGAAAAACATTTCTGGGGGGCCACCCTCCTGGGTCCCCGGGACAAAACAAAAATCAGCACTTTCCCTTCCACCACCCCAAAAAAGAGAAAAAATGCAGGGAAAAGGAACCCTGCGATTTTCAACTGGAGACACGTTGCGTCGCTTCCATTCTTTAAAGTCACGGGGGAACAACGCAGTGACGTGACAGCAGTAGAGGCCAATAGCCGTAGCGGCAGCAGCGCGCAGGCAAGGTGGCAGAAGCCTAATGGGGGACCTCGGGAATCTTTATTTACCACCCCACCAAATGCAATGCAGGGCACACATCAACACCCAGAGACCAGCTTAAATCAGGTGCACGAATCGCTCCAACACCGATTTTTTGTTATTGTTCCGGACCCAAAAGATTTGGGTTTCCAAAAAGGACAATGGCCCAGCTGGGTCGCCCTGCCATAGAGGTGTTGTCCCCGCCCCCACCAGCGTCATTTGAGCGACTTTACCGCCCGGGGGAGCATTACAACAAAAGCATCCGCTTTCCACAATAATGGGGATCGTTTGACTTTCATCAAGATGAATAGGCTGGATCTCTGATATGTTTGGCCCCAAATTTCCGAGGTCACCCTTTATTGGTCTACTTCACATTTCCTCTCCAAACGAAATGGTCCTCTTGAAAATTTTTTTTTAAAAAAAAAAACATTTTTTACTGCTTTTTATTCTCAGTTCCCAACATTTATTTTGCTGGTTTTGCTGTGAGGGGAACTGAAAAGACACCAAATTTTCATACAAAAACCAATTTCCTTTACTACTTCATCTTTAGAATTTTTCCCTTTTCAAAGGTTTTGGGGGCTTTCCTCACAATTTTTTTCAGTGGCTAGAGCATTTTATAATTTTTTGGGGCTTTTTTTTGGTGAAAAACAGCAATAATTTGGTCCTTTGGAACAGAAATGTGGCTTTTAAGTGGGATTTCTTCCTCACAATTTTTAACGTGGTTTAGGAGTCATATTTTAATTTTTTTGGGCACTGCTTTGAAATGCAGCAATACTACAGGGCCTATTCAAAAAATTTTTTTTCTAATAGCTTTTTTCTTTCCCAAATTTTAAAAGTGGTCATGGGTCTTTTTGAATTTTTGGGGGGGATTTTGCTTGCATCACTATACTACAGGTCCCATTAAAAAAATGTTGTTTTAACGACATTTGTTCTTCACAATTGTCCAAAGTGTCAAAGGGGCATGCTTTGAATTTTTGGAGGGATTTTGCTGTGCAGCAGCTATTCTAAGGTCCTATTCTAAAAAAAAATGTTGTTCAACAGACATTTGTTCTTCACAATTGTCCAAATTTGGTCATGGTCATGTTTTTAATTTTTGGGGCTATTGCTGTGACATGCACTAATACAGGCCCATTTAAAAAAAATTTTTTTCTAACGACATTTGTTCTTCACAATTGTCAGGTGGTCAAGGTGGGTGCTGTCGAAACAGGAATAGGAGGACTTTAATGGACACATATTGCAAAATACTTGTTTTGCAAGATCTTTAACATAGCTTCAACCTTTGAGACAACCCCTTTAATATAAAAAAAAAAAGGGAAAAAAAACTGGTGGGGTTCATCCTATTTTTTAAAAATGGTTTTTTAGAAAAAATACTAAAAAAAATTGCATGACAAAATTGTGTTAAAAAAAACCCCCTGAATTGTACAAGGGAGGGCAGGAAAAATTGACCCGATGTAGGTTATTCAGAGGACCCCTGGAGATGGGCACGGGCAAGAAAAAGTACAGAACCATTTTCCCCCGACTTATAAATAGAAAAAATGCCAATAAAAAGGGCACCGGGTGTAACAGGGGCGTTACCCCCCAAATTTTTAAGTGAACCAATTTGGGCCCCACTCTACGGGGGGAAGCGCACCCAGGTCTTTACTGTGTACGAGGGAAAGGGTGGAGTTCTCAACTTCCCCCTTCCGCACTCTCTTCACAGACGTTTTTTTTTGCTGCGTCTCAGGGGATTTTTAACCTGCGGGGTTAAAAATACGGACGCCCCCTGGGCTCTCACCGCACCCCTGAACTCCTGCCCTGGGGCGTGGGCACAGGACAGGGATAGCAATGTCCCCAAAGAAAAAAAAATGGGGTTTAAAACTCCCTTTTTCGGGACTTTTTAATCTGGGGGGAACGGTTTAATGGTCTCTGCGGTCCAACAGGTATAGTCAATGTCCAGTTCAACTAAAATGGGGTTGAAAGACTCCTTTTTCTGGGACTTTTTTTAAACTGGGGTCAGACAGGTTTAATGGGATACTGCGGTCCCGGGCTTTTAGTCATGT
Organism: Phyllomedusa bahiana; assembly: GCA_025379985.1. NCBI lineage: Eukaryota > Metazoa > Chordata > Amphibia > Anura > Hylidae > Phyllomedusa > Phyllomedusa bahiana. The sequence goes on along the minus strand of JAODAL010014840.1, from coordinate 3,932 downwards.
CCAGTGAAAAAAAAAATGGGTTAAAACTCTTTTTCCGGGATTTTTAAATCTGGGGGTCATGCATTTGGGGCTCATGCTGTAGCCCTGGACAGGGATAGTTAATGTCCCGTTCAACTAAAAATGGTGGTTGAAAGACTACTTTTTTCCGGGCCTTTTAAACGTGGGTCAGACAGGGTTTTAAGGTCATGCTGCGGGCAGGACAGGTTTGCAATGTCCCGTTCAACTAAAAAAAGGGGGGTTTAAAGACTCCTTTTCCGGCACTTTTTTAAACTGGGGGGGCAGACAGGTTTAATGGTCATACGTGCCCGGAAGGGACAGTATATGTCTAGTGAAAAATAAAAAAGGTGGGTTTAAAGATCCTTTTCCGGCCCCTTTTTTAAACTGGGGGGGAGCAGTTTAATTCATACTTTCGGGGCCAGGACAGTTCTGTCAATGTATGAAACTAAAATGGGGGGGGGGGGGGGGGGGGGGGGGGTTAAAGACTCCCTTTTTTCCGGCATTTTTTAAACTGTGGTCAAAAGGGTTTTAAAGGGTCATGCTGCGGTCCCCAGGGCAGGGGGGTTTTTCAATGTCCAGTTCAAATAAAATGGGGGTTGAAAGACCCTTTTCCGGCACTTTTTAATTGGGTCAGACAGGGTTTAAAAGGCATAAAAGCGGTCCGGACAGTTCTTGTCAAAGTCCATGAAAAAAAAATGGTGGTTGAAAGATCCTTTTTTCCGGCACTTTTTAATCTGTGGGGCAGACAGGGTTTTAAGGTCATGCGGGTCCAGGCGGGGTTTTTCAATGTCCAGTTCAACTAAAAAAGGTGGTTCAAAGACTACTTTCTTCCGGCACTTTTTTTCTGTGGGTCATGAGGTTTTTTGGGTCATGCTGCGTCCAGGACAGCATATTCAATGTCCAGTTCAAGTAAAATGATGGTTCAAATAATACTGCCTTCTGGCACTTTTTAATTTGTGGGTGATGCAGGTTTAAGGGTCATGCTGTGGTACAAGACAGGGATAGTGAATGGTGTGTGACTTTTTTTCTGTGGCTTTTATAGCCTAAGTGTTGTGCCTAAGATGTAGCAGGTATCCATTTGACTGTTGTGGCTGTTAATTCCAGCTTCTCCAGCCCTGTTTGGGTTTAAGAATGAAGGTGTTGTTGCTCTCCCATAGACTTTAATGGTCATCGGAGATGATCGACTATCGACTATCGAAAAACCTTATCGATGGTGGCCGACTATCGACTATCGCCCGATGTTGATAGCCAACGTAATCGCTCAACACTAGTCAGCAGTCAATCTTGATGATCTGTCCAAGTGCATTAAAGGGGTTGTCTTGCTACAAAGATTATCTTTCAACGTGTAGGGAACACTAAATTAAGACGTTTGAAAATATATTGCTTTGTTCATCTTTTTTTGTCAAGGAGCTACAAATGATTTTATCACCTTCTGATGACTTTCTAGTTTCCCAAGTGACTGACCTGTGTACTCCTTCTCCCCTGCTGTTTTTTCTATCTGATAGCAGGGAGTGACGTCATCACACAGGTCATGGCCAGCACAGAACTGCAGGCAGTGAGAGCTTGTGTGTTATCTGATCTTTCAGACAAAAGCCAGTAATTACTGCTGTTTACCTTAGCTCAGCAGCTTCTCCTGTCATGGTAGAAGGTAATTTAGCTAATCAAGACTAAAACATAATAAACGGAGACGTCTGAATACACGGAGCTCATATGCTAATTACAGGCAGCTTGACCAGGAAGTGACAGAGCAAAGCAGCATTATTTCATTCATGCAGCCTATGAAATTGTGAGATGCAACAACCCCTTTAAGTATGGCATAAAATTTCTCAGACAACCATAAATAACCTTATTGATAGCATATCAAGGTATGTAAGAGTGAGTATTTGTGTGTGTGGTACTCATAGTCGATGCTTAATAAATTGAGATATTTTTTATTTTTCTATTATCTTCATATCAGTAACATGTCCATCGATTCTGTGGTTTCCATATTTCCAAGACTTTTCCATCGTGGTGGTGCTTTTTCAATTTAAGAAGTGTATATTGACAGCTAACTGCCCCCAACCATCTCTTCGTAAACATGCATGTTTACTGCCATAGGAAGACTCAAGCCCAGGTCCTATGGGAACTTCTTCAGTCTTCTTATTTTGAAGTACTTTATTTAAGCACGCTCGCACTGCAGGAGCTCAAAGGTTGATTTTGTGCTTTTTGATGCTTGTTGGGAAGTTTTTCTAAAAAGCAAAAGTGATTTTGGGAATAACTCCAACATCTCATTGCTGGGGAAGTTCTAAATAGCCCTGCAATTTTACATATACATAGCTTGCCACAGAGGCCTGCCAGCTGTGAATAAATAGCATTTATTCCACGCTGCCAAAAGCTTAGTGAACTGCATGGATACATTTGGCTGTTTTTAAGCTAAGAAAGACCGGCTTTCATTAGGCTTAAATTGTGGGGTCCCAGTTGCTTCACATCCGCAGCATTCACAGGACTGGACAGTTAATTGCCATTACATGACACAATCAAGAAAACGACATTTTAAATGCCGGTCTGTGACATCATCTGCACGTCCCACAAAAGAGGGATCTGTGCTGCGCTGTTTACAACGTGGAGGTGTGAAATCTGCAAATGCATTGTGCGAACGTGCAAGAAATAGTTGATTATAAATTAAAGAAGGACAACGTCTCCGATTGAAGGGGCTAATGAGTCACATGTGATCTGTTTATCTAGCCCTAATGTTCAGGAATGATCTGTCATACACGCCTGGATTTGTCGTTCTGGTCATACTCTCTATAAATCAGGTTATAATGAAGACACTGCAAAAACAAATTACAAAGGAGCAAACAGAATGGACTGCAGGAAAAATTGATTGATGGTTGTACACAGTCTATATGTTAAACCAAGTTCTGTACGTAAAGATTGTATTACAAAGGTAAAAAGAAGATCTCTCCTTAGGTAGAGCACCTATATAGGTGTGTGGAGATTCGAAACTGCCTTTTAGCACTCCACGAAGCATCTGCATATCACAAGGCATTATGGGAAAGGAGCTGAGAAGCTATAGCGCCCTCTTTTGGATGTAACAAATCCTCAATTTGCTTATGACCCACTGGATCTTTGGAAAGCAAGAGATCTTCCCTTTCTGGGCTACTCATTGCCTCCCACTCAGCCAAACTAGCATCACTCTGCTCTGTACTGACGAGGGGCAAAACCCCGAAACTGTTGTCTACAGATGGGTGATGCTGGCTTGGCTAAAAAATCCCTTCTTGCTTTCCAAAGATCTGGTGCGTCAAAAGCAAATTGAGGATTTGTTACATCCAAAAGAGGGCGCTAGAGCTTCTCAGCTCCATTCCCAAAAGGTAAAAAGACACATGTCTATCAATAGTGTTGCTGGTTTGGTTAGACACAGGTTCAACTAAACTTGTGAAAAAATTCTGCTTTGGGACACCTTGAGCCTAAATTTTAAATGTCACTTATGATTACCATAATATTTGGCCTATATTGAGGTGACGTTGGATGGAACTTTGGACTGGTGTAAGGGACTGTCAGGGCACACACAGACACATAGACGAGTGAGGCGCTGACACACTGGTCCCAACCTCTGTCCCTGCCTTTTGGGGGAACCCGACTCCTTACCAGGTTGGCCCCAACCAGAAGACTGATGACTAGTGTTGAGCGATTATTATCGACAAAGTTGAAATCGGCAAGGTTTTTATGGTGATCGAATTTTTAGATCATGCGATAATTAAGGCTAAAATCTGTGCATCATCTATTAAGATCGCGCCATTTTCGGCGCTTCCTGTAATTTTGGCGGCCACAAATCAGATTACAGAATAGAGCAGGGTGGGGAAGTGTGTGTGCGACGTCATGACTGGGATGTGTATGGTTGCGATTGGCTGAAAAATCACATGACCTCGTTTTACTGAAACAGCGTTTTTGTTCAG
>JAODAL010014839.1:0-86003 GCA_025379985.1 Phyllomedusa bahiana | reverse complement strand
AATTGGGGGTCATCGGGGGTTTTTGGGCTCATGGTGTGGCCCCGGACAGGTATAGTAAAATTACAGTGAAACAAAAAAGGTGGTTGAAAGTATCCTTTGTCCGGCACGTTTTAAATGGGGGGGGTCATGCAGGTTTGGGGCTTGCGGGGCCCGGACGGTATAGTCAATGCCCATTAAAAAAAAAATGGTGGTTGAAGACCCTTTTTTCCGGCACTTTTAAATTGGGGGTCATGCGGGTTTGGGGCTCATGCTGTGTTCCAGGACGGGGGTTTTCAATGTCCATTCAAGAAAAATGATGGTTCAAATAAACTCCCTCTAGCACTTTTTAATTTTGTGGGTCGCGGGTTTTTAATTTTCATGTTTGTGTGCAAACGGGGTTAGTGAATGGCTGTGTTTTTTTTTTCTGTGATTTTTAAAACCCTAGTGTGTTCCAAAGATGTAGCCGTTCCATTTGACTTTGTGGATTTTAATTTTCCAGCTTCTCCACCCCTGTTGGTGTAAGAATGAAGGGTTGTTTCCCCCATGACTTTAAGGGTCATCGGGCGATAATCTTTATCGGCATCGGATATTTTTTATATTCCGATATCGCTTCGACCCGATGAGAAGTCAACGTAACGTCTCACTTTTTAAAAATTTTAAACCCACCCGAAGTGCATTTTGCTCCAAACTTTAGCTATATTAAGGAAGTAGGACTTAATCTTATGTTTTAACTATATTAATTTTACCTACAATTTCCAATTAAAACGAAGCAATTCAATTTGTTCAGATTCAAATGATTATGAACAATAACCACAGTAGCTGACCTGCATAAATAAGTACAACTATAAATGACAAACATTTTTTCAAAATGGATATTAATGACTAATGTTTTTTGTGGGGGGGAAGAGAGCGGGATGTGTGGGTGTAAGCAGAAGTCATCTGAAGATCATCTGTTAGATTTAAAATATATTCTGAATATTTAGTTAAAGATGACTCTTTAACGTCCCCAATTTAAAGGGGTTGTTCACTACGGCTTTAGCCTACCCCAGTGTTTTCTGGCAGCATAGGATTTTTGAATTCAGGGGGGGTGTTCTTGTCTGCCCTTTCCTCCCCCTTTCCCCTTCCCCTCAGACACGAAAGCTTCTCCTGGGGCTGCAGTAACTTCTTTTCAGCGGGGGGAGGGGGTTTGCTGCCAGATTAACCCCGTGTGTGCCTGCCCAGATCTGCGCCGGCCGAAGCTTTTGGCTCCTCTCCACAGGTCAGGAGACAGCAGGGGGAAGGCTGATTATGAGTGGTATGGACCGAGGGTCTGTGAAGCTGTGTATGCTAATAGCAGGCAGGAGGGTTTTAACCCCCTGCTTTCATACAAATCTCCATAATTCAAGCAACAACAAACAAAACCCCGTTCGTGCAGTCCTCCCCTCAAAAAAGCACGGGCGCGTGAAGTGTGTTAAATATATCAGATGTAAAAACTTTGAGATTTTCAATGTTGTAGATAGCTTTAAAAGCTTCTTTAGGGATTTACATAATCAGATTGTCACTAAACAGCAGAGCAGGGGGGGGATATGAACCCTTCACATGCCCCCTGATCTGTTTTTTAGTTAGTCAGAGCTCCCCAGACACATCATGATTATGTAACCCACTTCCCCTTTGTCCATCGTACTGACCACGATCAGCCCCACCTCTGTCCCTTTAATCTGTGTGAGAGAAGGGGGGGAGCAGGGCCCACAGGGTTAATCCCGGCAGCCCAAAACACACAGAAGCCAGAGCCCTCCCCCCCCCCTTTCAGAAGCATAAAATTCTGGTGGGGGGGCTCTGTGTCTGACCCGTATTTAGAAGCGTGAGTCACCAGCCTGACAGCCAGGAGTTTAAAAATCAAAGGTCGGCTGTATAGTGATTTGAGGAGCTGAGCACTCCCACACCGGGATAAATAAAAATCGTGGGGCATTTGTAATGAAATATATTGCAAAGCTGCTTGTTTTTTAAAGATCTTTTAATTAAAACCCAATTATTGTAGCGAGACAACCCCTTTAAGCCATTTTTCAAGGAATTTGAGTCTAAAGTTGGCCATAGATAGGAAATAATTATTCTTTTGTTTTGAGTAAGAGCACTTCAGCAAGACTCCATAATTTGAAGGGGTCTCCAGTTGGCCATGTCTATGTTTAAGTAGATTTGACTTAAATGTAAAAAGGATCATATATAAGTAAATCTCTCTTTTCATATGGGACGTAAATACTGGTTTTCTGCAAATAAAAATCATATCCTTTCTGCAGCTCCAGCAAATCTTCACCAAACTGTGGGTTTTTGCAGGTTAATCTGCACCAGCAAATCTACAACCTTTTTGCAGAAATTCTACCGTATATTTGATACAAGCAGAGTTTGCATTAAAGGAGTTTTCCCACCTCGTATATTTATGGCACCCTGAATTGGGTAAAGCAGCATCGCATGTCACATGATCTAACGTGAGTACTGCATCCATAACCCCCTGCCCCAGTAGAGCGGTATTATGGACTGTACTTAGCATGCCCACTCCGTACTTAAACAGGACAGAGCTACCGTAGTGGACATACTTAGCATTGAAAGCCAGCACTGCCTGTTGTGGAATGACTGGACCATATCTGTTCATGCACATTGTACAATAGAAGAATTGCAACCGAAGCCAATGTAGGATTTGAGGTCCTTGGGTAGGTGTGTTTATTACAAGTAATGCTATTCAGCTAGTTGATTTAATATAGATTTATTACCAATTATGTGCTATTCAATAAGACTTGATCTTCATTGGAGTGCCTTTTTAAGAGGGTTTAAACAGATGCTCTTTAAAGAACAGAATAATATTGCTGCTGAACAGTTGCTTGATCCGATCATGTTTATGGGAACTTTAGGCATTTTCTTATCAGGTTAGTATGTTAGAGTTAATCCATTGTACAGATTGTCCAATACTAGTGAAGCTGATACAGGGACTGGATGAGAGACTGCTGTTGGAAGGATCCATTGAAATGCCTTGAAGATAAGCGGTGCCATCTGTATTCATACACACCAGTGTATTCCCTGTATCTGTCTGGAAAAGAGAAAGTGAAAGATACAATCACTTTGCATATAGATTCAGGCTTGTTTTACAGCTCCATCTTAAAGGGGTTGTTCCACTTCAGACACTGATGGTATAGCACTAGGATATGCCATCAATGTCAGAAAGAGGTGGTGGAATACCTTTTGAGTCAGAATTTTTTTATGGTCGATAACCAGTTCTTTCTTCAGAAATGCAGTGCCTTGGTTAGCTCTCGCTTCTTTTCCTCCCTGACAAACATTTTTGTGTCGCTATGGGAGGAATGATTTTTGTTTGGAGAGGACAATCCTTTGTTCTCCCACATCAGATGGTATGGTTGTTAAATAGACGACCTACTTCTGATGTGGGAGGGGGATCGGAAATTGGTGGAAACGTTCGTGAAGAAATGGGAATAACATGAATTTAAAATTTATATTCAGCTTTGAAGCATGTTCTGTTGATCATCTAGATCAGGGGTCCCCAACTCCCGTTCACAAGGCCCACCAACAGGTCATGTTTTCTGGCTTTCCTTGCCATTGCACAGGTGATATCATTATGCTGCACAGGTGATATCATTATTGTCAGTGCATTCTGTGGGAAATCCTGAAAACATGTAGCAAGCAAACTTAAGCCAGCTCACCCATCCAAAGAAAAAACACACGGACCACCGGGACCACGGCACAACTCCAAGGGAAAAAAGGCATAGATGTCCAGCGATGAAATAAGAGCAGCATTTATTGGAGGCAACAAGTATAAAAACACCGGCACAAGAGCATAAAACCTTACGCGTTTCAGGCCATGTACTATTTCGGCCCTTAGTCGTAGCACGACGGTGCTACGACTAAGGGCCGAAATAGTGCATGGCCTGACACGCGTAAGATTTTATGCTCTTGTGCCGGTGTTTTTATACTTGTTGCCTCCAATAAATGCTGCTCTTCTTTCATCGCTGGACATCTATGCCTTTCATCCTGAAAACATGACCTGTTGGTGGGTCTTAAGGACTGGAGTCGGGGGACCCATGATCTAGATGTTATTTTAATGGGAACAGTTGGTAAAATAGTCATCCCCTATAGGAAAGCTACAAACCGTAATTCAATCCACAATAAATCTACAGGAGAGCTACTCCATATGAAATGTAATTGTACTGATCCAGAGCTGTACACTAAATAAGATTCGCCTTCTTGTGCCAGGCTAAGGCTGCATTTAAACAGCAAAGACCAAATACCGGTTGGGAAATCCGGACCGGTATTTGGTCTTTTTTGGCACGCAGAGGGACGGCTTTTGTCCGTGGTTTGTGGATTCAAGCCCTCCCCTTTCGCACCCACAAGTTCATGTTCTGCCCGAAAACTGGGTGGAAGAATGAACATGTTCTAGGTTTTTAGGAACTCCGGCAGTGTCCAGAGCCATCCGGCAGAAAATCCGTGCAGTGTGGACTGCTGCACGGATTTTCTATTTAACGTAATGTAAAAGATAGACGGCTTTCAAATCCGAAAACCGTCTGTAAAACCGGCGGAAAACCTGTGTAGTGGAGTAGTCCCCGGAGTCGATTGCTAAGGTCTTAACAATCGACTTGGGGCCTTAACAACGGTTTAAAAAAACCCAAACTGGAGCCCGCAGTCGATTGTAACTCTTATCAACTGCTTGTGTGAGGCCTTAACAACCGGCTTTTATATTGTTAGCGACTTCAAAACGCATAAATTATGTGTCCCCCCAGTAAAGGAAAAAGGGGGCCCCCCAGTTAGTTATACTCCCCCCCAGTAGGTGGTTATATTCTTTTTATTTCTCCCATTTGGTAGGTGTGTTTTTATATGCCCCCCCGAGGAAATTTTTGGAGGTTAGGGATCCCAGTAGGATATGGGAAAGTTAGGAACCCCGTGGTATATAGGCGGTTTAGGCCCCCCAGCAGGTATATGGAAATTTAGGGATCCCCCGTGGGGTTTTATATAGGAGGTTTAGGTCCCCCACAGGTTTTAGAAACTTTAGGCCCCACAGAGTGTATATTTAGGTAGCTTATGGGCCTCCAGACTTGTAGGTTTGCTTATAGAATAGTTGCCAATTTTTGAAAATAAAAAAAGAGGATTGTTTTGGGGGGGCGCGAGCGCGCCGCGGCAAAAATTTGTGGACACCCCCATCTTGTCGGTATGCCCCCCTTCAAAAAGCCCACCCTCCCCCCAAACTGCATAACGGCTTTGGGAAAAAAGCCCGGGTAATGCCCTTTTTAGCCAGGAGTAACCCCCATAAGCAGGTAGTTTCCCCCTTTTTGGCAGGTAGGCCCCCTCTGTAGCCAGGTAGGGCCCCCTTGTTCCAGGTAGGTCCCCCCTTGTTGCCAGGTAGATGTCCCCTCTTTGCCAGGAGATGCCCCCCTGTTTCCAATGATGTCCCTCTGTTGCCCGGAGATGCCCCCCCTGTTTCCCAGGTAGATGTCCCCTCTGTTGCCAGGTAGATGCCCCCCCTGTTGCCAGGAGTACCCCCTCTGTTGCCCGGTAGATGCCCCCTCTGTTTTCCAGGTAGATGTCCCCTCTGTGCCAGGAGGCCCCCCTTTTTGCCAGGTGTGCCCCCAGTGTTGCCAGTAGTGCCCCCTCGTTGCCAGGTGGCCCCTTGTTGCAGGTAATGCCCCCCCTGTTGCCAGGGAGTGTCCCCTCTGTTGCCCGTTAGTGCCCCCTTGTTGCCAGGTAGAGTCCCCTTTTGTTGCCGGTAGAGTCCCTCGTTGCCCGGTAGTGCCCCCCCGTTGCCCGGTAGATTCCCTCTGTTTCCCGGTAGTGCCCCAATTTTTTGCCAGGGAGATGTCCCCTCGTTGCCAGGGGAGATGTCCCATTGTTTTCCAGGTGATGTCCCCTCTGTTGCCGGGATGCCCCATTGTTCAGGTAGTGCCCTCTGTTGCCCGGGGGAGATATCCCCTCTGTTCCAGGGGAGATGTCCCCTCTGTTGCCAGGTAAGTCCCCTCTGTTGCCAGGTAGAGCCCCTCTGTTGCAGGGAGTGCCCCTTGTTTCCGGTAATGCCCCCCCGTTGCCCCGGTAGTGCCCCCCCCTGTTGCCCCGGGAGATGTCCCCCCTGTTGCCAGGTTGCCCCCCCCTGTGCCAGGTAGTGCCCCCCATTTTTTGCCAGGTAGATGTCCCCTTTTTGCCAGGTTGCCCATTGTTCCAGGGTTGTGCCCCCCCTGTTGCCGGTAGATGTCCCCTCTGTTGCCAGGTAGTGCCCCCTCTGTTGCCAGGTGATGCCCCTCTGTTGCCAGGTTGCCCCTCTGTTGCCAAATATTGCCCCCCCTGTTGCCGGGGAGGGCCCCCCCCTATAGTAATAAAAATAAAATAATAAAATCCCCTTACCTCACCAGGCTCCTGAGCAGGCCGCTCCGGACATCTCCTCAGCGGCGAGGGGGAAATTTAGAGCAGCCGGGCGTCCTCCCCCGGCCCCTGCCCGCGGCGCACACACCCGGGGCCGGGACATACAGGGGGGCGAGGGAGGAGGGAACGATCCCTCCTGCCTCCTCCCTGCACACGAACTCCGGGCGGGGGAAGCGGTCGCGGCCCTTTCCCCCCCTGTGGACGGCCCCCGGGGGCGCAAGTTAGGCGCCAGCGTATCTTGCAGGGGGGGGGGAGGAATGCCAACTCCCCCGGGGGGGGCGGGAGGGGGCCCAAAAAAGGGGGGGCCCCCCCCGCCAAAAACGGGGAGTTGGCATGTTGCTTATGGCCCACAGCACTATGTAGGGAGTTATAGGCCTCCAGCACATATGTAGGTAGCTTATAGGGCCCAAGCACTATGTAGGAGATTATAGCTCTCCCGCTTTTATAAGTAATTTAAAACCCCCCCCCCCACTATGGCCCCGTAGATAAAGCCCCCTCCCCGCCATATGACAGTAGATAAAAACCCCCTCCCTGACATATTTAAAAAGTTTTGCCCCCCCCCTGCACATAGACATAGATAATGCATCCCTCCCGCACAAATAAAAGTGATAATAGCCCCCTCCCCACATATAAAAAGATATTTGCATCCCTTCCCCCAATTTTAAAAGTAGATAATTTTCATCCCCCTGCACTTAACAGTAGATAATTTTCCCCCCCCCCCCGCAAATTTTAAAATAGATAAAAGCATCCTCCCTGCACTATAACAGTAATAATCATCCCCCCCTACAAAACGTAAATTTTAGCATCCTCCCTGCACATATAACAGTAGATAATAGACCCCCTCCCTGCAATAAACAGTAAAAAATAGCATCCCTCCCGCACTATAACAGTAGATAAAGCATCCCTCCCGCAACTAAACAGTAATAATACCCCCCTCCCCCGCCCTATAACATAATAATAGCCCCCCTCCCTGCCATTTGACAGTAGTTAAAAGCCCCCCCCCCTGCCATTTAAAAGTAGATAATGCATCCCCCCTGCCATATAACGAGATATACCCCCCCCTGCACATATAAACGTGATAATGCATCCCTCTGCACATATAACTTTGTTAATAGCTCCTACTGCAATATAACAGTAGAATAGCATCCCCCCTGCACATTAACAGTAGATAATAGCATCCCTCCCTGCAAATTTTAAAAAGTAATAATAGGGATCCCCCCCCTGCACATTACAGTAGATAATAGCCCCCCCCCCCTGCACATATAACATTTAAAATAGCATCCCTCCTGCACTATAAACAGTAGATAAAAAAACCCCCCTCCCGACTAGACATAGATTAGCCCCCCCTGCAAATGACAGTGTTTAAAAGCCCCCCCCCCCCGCCCAAAATTTACAGTAGTTAAAAGCATCCCCTTTCTGCACATATAAAGTAGTAAAGCCCCCCCCCCCCTGCACTATGACAGTAGTTTAAAAAGATCCCTCCCCGCACATATAACAGTAATAATAGATCCTCCCTGCCATATAACAGTTAAAAAATAGCCCCCCCCGCACAATAAAAGTAGATATGATCCCTCCTGCACATTAACAGTAGTAATGCATCCCTCCTCAATATAAAGTGATAAAAAGCATTCCTCCCCGCCATTAACATAGTTAAAAGCATCCCCCCCTGCACATTAACGGGAGATAAGCTCCCCCCCTGCACATAAAAGTAGATAAAACCCCCCTCCCGCACTATAAAGTAGATACTAGCCCCCTCCCTGCCCCCATTTTACAGTAGATAATACCCCCCCCCTGCACATATAAAAAGTAGATAAGCATCCCTCCCCCACTATGACAAGTAAATAGCCCCCCTCCCTTTCCATTATAACAGTAATAATACATCCTCCCTTTCAAATTTGCAGTAGATAAAAGCCCCCCTCCTGCACTATGAAATAGTAATAGCATCCCTCCCTGACATATAACAGTAGTAATAGCACCCTCCCTGCACAATAACGTAGATAATATCCCCTGCCAATATAAAAGTGATAAAGATCCCTCCCCTGCAATTAAAAAAGTAATAATGCATCCCCCCCTGAACATATAACAGAGATATAGCCCCCTCCCCCCACTAAACATAGTCTAACCCCCCCCCCTGCACATTGACGTAAATAAATTTCCCCCTCCCCCCCATATAAAAGTAGATTGCATCCCTCCCTCACATATGACAGTAGTAATAGCCCCCCTCCCTGCAAATTTGACAGTAGATAATAGATCCCTCCTGCACAAAAAACAGTAGAAAATAGCCCCCTCCCTGACATATAACGTAGATAATCGCTCCCTCCCTGCACATATAACAGTAGTTTAAAAATCCCCCCCTGACATATGACATTGATAATTTGCCCCCTCCCTGAAATATAACAGTAGATAATAGATCCCTCCCTGCCATATAACAGTGATAATAGCCCCCCCTCCCTGCACATATAACAGAGATTTTTTGGATCCCCCCTGACATATAAAAGTAATAAAGCCCCCTCCCTGCACATTAACAGAGATAATGCTCCCTCCCCGCCTTTAACGTAGTAAAAAGCCCCCTCCTGCACATATAACAAAAATAAACGCCCCCCTTTTTTGCCTTTTAACAATTTTGTAAAGCCCCTCCCTGACATATAAAAAATAGAAATAGCCCCCCTCCCCGAAAAATTTTTTTAAAAAAGATAATGCCCCCTCCCCGCAATTAACAATAGATAATAGCCCCCCCCCCGCAATTAACAAAGAAATTTGCCCCCCTCCCCCCGCACTATAACAGTAGATAATAGGCCCCCGATAAAAAAGGCTAATTAAAAATAAAACCCTGACAGCACTTACCTGACCCCGTCCCCGCCGCTGTGCTGCTCCGGTCTTTTTCTTCAGCGGGGGTGAGTCACCAGGCCGCGCGCGGGAGCGTGATAGCGCACGCCGCCCGGGTGTGCATCCGGCGCCACAGAGCCGCTCTGACTGCGGCCACAATTACTCCCCGGGGGCTCTCGCCCGCCCAAAGATTAAAATAAATTTTCGTCCGGCGGACGCAATACGTTAGTCCTGCCACGCTGCCGTGCCAAGGTCCTAAGCCACTAAGCCGATAGCTTAGCGACTGTAGCGGCTTAGGACCTAACGATCGGCAGGGCGGCGGCGGATAGCGGCGGCGCCGGAGTAGACTATAGTGGAGACATGACCCTAAAATAATAATACATTGGAAGACTAACGTTTGTAAAAGTACGATACAGAAACGTATCAATAACTGTTGACCAGAGACTGAAACACCTCTAAAAACTCTGCAGAAAGTGTTTTCCATGTACGAACACATATTACTTTTCTTATACTAGAGTACATAGTCCAGGCAAGTAGAAATGTCTAGTATTAATTAAATATCATCATGAAGTTGTATATCATGAACGTAATATTAACAAAAATACTACAGTCTTGAGTACAGATATGTACTCGACCGTAGAGAGCTCATCCCCAACACCATAGGCTATATTGTGTCCCTCAGTCCTACTTACACATTTTATTACAAAGGAGAATAACGTGGCTAAATTTAAAGGTTTCTACAATATAAATGTGGACACTAACCAGGGGTGACTATCAGGGGCCGCCAACAGAAATTTCAGGCCCATACAGCTGTGAAGCACCTGGGCCCCTATTCACCCTGTACACCCCCATCGAGCCACCCAGCCAACCCGACTCAGCCCGCGCCCCCAGCAAAAATAAATAACCGGCCACTCAGGACATAAATGCGCCCATATTACCACATAATAACAGTGTGCCAAAATAGAAAACGTATATCGTGTAAACTATTCTCTGCAGTGAGTCCACTCATCTGTCTGTCCCTCACCACTACATTACAGACACATAGGCTAACTAGCTCCATCATACCCACTCACCAGCCCTCATACAATATCCCCCTTCCCACGCTTTACCCTTTGGTCACGCACCCTCACCACCTTCTAAAATACACACCCAGCAAGAAAGTACAAAAGTCGTTAGACTCTATATACAGGGTCCAAAGGTGTCCTCCTACTACAATCAGGGACACGTGTATGCTGCCTACTAAAACAAGTCACCTGATATAACCTAGAACGATATAGAGACCACATAGAGGTCAGACACCCAGCTCAAGTATAAAACCTACAACAACACACAAATAGAGACCACATAGGGGCTCAGACACCAGCTCAGGTATAACCTACAACACCGCCATAGTAGAGACCGAACATAGAGGTCCAATACACACCAGCTCACGTCTCAAAACCCTACAACACCCGCCAAATAGATACCACATAGACAGGTGCAGACAACAGCTCAGGTATAACTCTACAACACCGCCATATCGCCACAATAGAGGTCAGTAACACCAAACTCAGGTATAACCAACAACACACCTGACATATAGAGACTCAACTAATAGAGGTCAGACTACCAGCTCAAGTAATAACCTACAACACCCCACCACATAGAGTCAGACACCAGCTCAAGGTATAAACGCTTACGGACATAAACCATCACATAGAGGTCAGGACACCATGCTCAGGTATAACCTACAAAAGACAACAACCGACCATATAGAGAACCACGATCTTGTGGTCAGAAGCACCACTCAGGTATAACCTACAAACAATCTGCGCCATATAGATGACCAACATATAGAGAAGTCAGACACCAGCTCAGACATAACCTACTAACACCACTATTATAGAGACCACATAGTGGTCAGACACCAGGCCTCGGTATAATCCTACAACACCACCAACCATAGAGACCACATAGTGGTCATACACAACCCGCCGTGCATAGTATCTAGCTACAACACCACCATATAGAGACCACATACTGGTCCATATACCAAGTCAGGCTATAAACCATACAAAACCACCATGATAGTAGACCACACATAGAGGTCTGACACCATCTCATGTAAAAATCTACACACCACCACATAGAGCACACCAACATAGTGGTCAGACTACCCGTCGGGGGAATATAAGTCTACAACACCTTCCAACATAGAGACACATAGTGGGTCAGAACACCAAGGTCCTGGGTAATAACCTACAACACCACCATATAGCGACCACATAGTGTCAGCCACACCATCTCGGTATAACCTACAACACCAACCACATAGAGACCATAAGATAGTTGGTCCATAAACACCAGCTCAGATATAACCTACAACACCGCAGTATTTAGAAGACCAACATAGAGTCCAGACCAACCCAGCTCAGCGTATCATCAACAACACCACTATATAGAGAACACCACTATAGTGGTCAAGCACCATCTCAGCGTTATATACCTTACAACACGCGCATATTGAAGACCACAATAGAGGTCAGATACCAGCTCAGGTCCACATCACATTACAGTGAAATACAGATGCACTTGATACACAACTAATACGAAAGTTAAAATAACCCTGACATCCATGGACTCACCCGAGACATATCCTATCTGATTATCGTTCACCGATATCTCTTGAGATTTCGTTATCTCTTGTACTTCCCTTCCTCATCTCCAACCGTTCTACACCCTCACGAGGTACTTTCACGCAGCCACACTCATCCCTGCAGAAACTTAACAACACACAAATATCTTAGAATCCTCAATTTTCCAGCATCTCTTTACCTAATCCCACCATCTGTACAAACTTCCCCAAGGAGGTGGGCACACTCAGTACAAGCCAATAATTTAGGAGATGTCCGAGTATCCTAAGTCAGGTTTGCGCGGAGGGTGGGGAGAGAACTGACACCCCTGGAGATTATGCTGCAACTATGGGCGTTAGCTGCCTCACAATTACAATTAACCTCAAGGTAGTAGACAAGACCCTAGGTAGGTTGCAATGTGCAAGGCCCCAGGTATTAGATAGGCCCTAGTTACAGTAGGTAGGATCCCCAGGCTGGTAATAAAGTTTGGTAGACGGCTGGCCCCAGTAGATAGTAGCGTACCTAGCCATAGGTAAATACCCCCATGTAGATAACAAGACCAGTCAGTCAAGTGAAAAGGACTACAGTTAGTGTTGTGACCCCAATTAGGTAGCGCTGTAGGTAGTATTGCTCCCCAGTTATAAGAGTCACACGTCTGTAGGTAGTACTAGGACCATCCTTTATATAGCTGCAAGCAGTTAGGGCCCCTATACATATTAAGCTGCACAGCAGTTAGGGCCCTTGTATGATTATATAGGCTGCATAGCTGTTATGGGAACCCTTTTAACATGTATACCAGGCAGTTTAGGCACTTCCTTTGAAGTAGTATACAGACAGTTCGGGCCTCCCTTAGATAGTATAACCAGGCAGTTTTAGGGTCTCCATTAGAGTAGTAACAGGACCGTTTAGGGGTCTCCTTTAGCTATGTGTGCACAGGAGAAGTCGGGGCCCACCTTTAGGGTTAGGTAGCCAGGGCCCCCATTAGCCATTAGGTTTGACGTCCAGAGCCACCCTTTTCAGAGTTAGGTAGCCAGGGCCCCCTTTGTGGGAAGTTAGGTAAGCCAGGGCCCTCTTATGGAGCATTAGGTAGCAGGGCGCTCAAAAGAGTTACGGGTAGCCTGGTCCCCCGTAGAGTAAGATGTAGGTCCAGTGGCCCCCCGTAAGTTAGGTAAGAGTCGAGGGCCCCATTTGAGTCTGGTAGAGTCAGGCCCTTTAGAGTTAGGTAGAGTCAGGGCCACCCTTTAGGGTTAGTGTAGAAGACAGGACCTCCTTTAGGGCGATTGGGGGGTAGAGACAGGCCCCCCTTTAGGAAAGCGTATCTAGGTAGAGACAGGGCCCCTTTAGTGGTTTGAGGTAGATACAGGGCCCCCTTTTAGGGTTAGGTAGAGAATCAGGGCCCCTTTATATGGTTAGGTAGAGACAGGGCCCCCTTTAGGGTTAGGTAGAGACAGGTCACACACCATTTAGGAGGTGTATGGTAGAGACAAGGGCCCCCTTTAGGTTAGGTTATAGACAATGATCCCCCTTATGGTTAGGTAGAGAGACAGGGCCCCCTTTAGGGTTACAGGTAGAACAGGTGCTCTCCCTTTAAGGGTTAGATGTAGAGGCACAGGTCACCCACTTTATGAGTAGGTAGCCAGGGCCCCTTTTAGGGATTAGCGTCAGACCAGGTGGCCACCTTTTAAGGTTAGGTATAGCCAGGGCCCCCTAGGTTAGGTAGAGTCAGGGCCCCCTTTAGGATTAGGTACGAGTCATGAGCCCCCCTTTACGGATTAGGTAGAGTCAGGCCCATTTAGAGATTAAGGTAGAGTCATGGGCCCCCTTTAGTGATTCAGGTAGATGTCCAGGGTCTCTCATAGGGCCCCCTTTAGGATAGGTATGAGAATTCAGGCCGCCCTTTTAGATAGGTAGCGTCATGGCCCCCTTTAGGATTAGGTAGAGTCAGGGGGGCCCCCTTTAAGGATTTAGGTAGAGTCCAGGGCCCCCTTTAAGGATTGATTCGTAGAGTCAGGGCCCCTCTTTAGGAATTTATTTTTATTTGCGTAGAGTCCAGCAGCCAATCTCCTTTAAGGATTAGGTAGAGTCGGCCCCCTCTTAGGATTAGGTAGCAGTCAGGGCCCCACTTAACGGATACGGTAGAGTCAGGGCCCCCTGTATGCGATTAGGTTCAGAGTCAGGGCCCCCAGTTAGGAATAGGTAGAGTCAGGGCCCCCTTTAAGAGAATTAGGTAGAGTCAAGGGCCCCCTTTAGATAGGTAAGTCTGGACCCCCTTTAAGGATTAGGTCGAGTCCACGGGTCACGCCCTTTAGAAGTCAGGTAGCCAGGCCACTCTTGGAGTCACGAGTAAGCCAGGGCCCCCTTTAAGGGTTCAGGTCAGCTCAGGCCCACTTTAAAGGTCAGGTACCAGGGCCCCCTTTAAGATCAGGTAGCCAGGGCCCGCTTCTTAGATATAATAAAAACTCAAGTCCAAAACAACCACTTACATGGCCTCCCCCACAAGCTCCTACGCTCCGCTGCCCGCCCCGCCGTCACTACTAGTGGCCACACATCCCACACAAAGGTCCGCGCGGTGAGGAGCACAGTCCCCGGAGCGCCTACGTCAGCAGGTAGGGGCCCGGCGCCTGGCAGGTTAAGGCCTTAACGCCTTACACCTGCCAGGGCGATCAGCGTAGCGAGCTGTGTGGCGGCGAGGAGGCAGCCTGGGCCGTGCTCCGCTGACCACCCAGCGCAGCCTCGCCCCGTTGAGTGTGAGGACCATTATCCCCCTGACTCCCGTGCCCCGGTCCTGAGCGCCCGGACACACAGGGCCTCGACGTGCTAGAGACAACTGTATGCACGCGGCCGGCATTAAACGCAATTTGTCCCCGGGGAGGCGGTGCACTACCTATCCCGGGTTGCCCACAACACTCGGGAGGCCCTACACTGTGGGTATCTAGTCCTAGCCTGGTTCGGCCACCAATTGCTCTGTCCTTTGACAATATAAGGGGGCCTTGCCCTTGCATGCGGGGCCCCCTTTATTCCATGGGTCCATCCATACAAGAGTACCGGCTGTACCCCCTGTATGGCGGCCCTGGGTGACATGTATGAACAGGGCTGCACCCGAAAACTGTCATAGCCCTATCCGACAGATGTATGAATAGTGATACACCCAAACTTGGAGCAGTCTGCACTAGATATGACATTTTTAAATGTGAAACCACCATACAAATCCTTACCATGGCTGAGACAAAGTTTGGAGCAAAACATTTTTTCATACATAATGTCATGTTTGTAACGGCTGTGGTAGTGGATCCGCTGGGCCACCGCAAGCGATGGTGGAAGCCCACGCCAGGGACGGAATCTAAGTAAAAACCCCGGTTTTCACGGGAGCCGCCGCAAAAGCGGGATGGACTTGCTGCGGCGGAGAACTACCAGGTCGTTTCTACTGGCGGGATTGCCTGCGGTGGTACCCAAAGGGGATGAGCGTGGTACAGAATCGTGAGGCTGAGGCGTAGTCAGGGACAGGGATTAGGTCAGGACAGGCGGCCCGAGGTTCGTGGTCAGGAAACGGGAACGAGTCGGTCTGGTTTCACGGGGAAGGCAAACAAGGAACGAAAAAGCTTACTCTAAAAGGGTCAGGAGGCACTAAAGATCCGGCAGAGGGCTGCGGAGGAGGAGCCAATATATAGGGTCAGTGGCCGGCAATCAGCCAATTACCGGCGCACTGGCCCTTTAAGAGAGGGAAGACTGGCGCACGCGCGCCTTAGAAAACGGGAGCGCGCCCGGCAGCCGTGCTGGGGCGGGCCCGGAGTCAGGAGCGGGGCCGGGTTAAGTTAATACACGCCGCGGAACGAGCGCGCACACGGACCGGGCCACGGACCGTGCCGCCACTCGCCCGCGGCCCACGAGTGGGGGTCGGGGAGAGAGCGCGCCCGCAGCCCGGGAAACGGTCTGCGGTGCCGCTCGTTACAATGTTCTACACTCCTCTATATCGATTTGGAACTGGCGTGTCGGCGCCAAGTTTCGTACATGTGGCCCACTGTTCGTACAGTGTGCTTCAATGATAGTAAAACATATCAGGTAAAATCTTACATAAACTGCAATACCAAATTTGTAATGTATCTGGTGAGCTACAATAAATATAATCTGCAGACCCGCAGACATCTGTTGAATGCTCTGAGACCTGTCACTTTGCTGAAGTACATCTAAAAGACATCCTCTTTCTCTTTTATGGGTATTGAAATAATAACCGGTTCAGTTAGGGGCAGGAATTTAAGGCAAGAAATTATTAGGTAAAGAGGCATGGTGGATTTTCCATCTAGGAATAAGAGTACCACAGAGTCTAAATAACAAGCAGGATAGCACTTATCAATACTAACATGGCTTGCAGTAGCTTAACATATAAAACTCTGCTTGTTTTTTTTTTTTTAAGTATAAATATATGATTGTTTTTATATGTACGATTTACCAGTACTTCTTTTCACCTGTTGAATGGAAAACCCGGCCCACATTTGGTGACAAGACTAGGTGTTTAAAAGTGATTCTGGTTCATTTAGTAATCACGCTATGAGTAAGGACTAATGTCCAAAATGCGTGAGTTTTCACACTGTTTGTAGATTTGTTAGTTGGCTGAAACTTTGGGGATCAGCAGCACTGCAACCACTTCGAATAGCTTTCCTCCTATGTGAGGCAATCACACGTAGGCTAGATATTTAAAAATTAGATTTTTTACTCATTTTTACAATTTATGGAAACATGTAAAATAAAATATACCAAAAACATTCCATGTATTGGCCTCTAAATACTGATGAAAAATAGGGTAGAGAATACTGCCGTGTGATGTAGGCTAAACCCACCAACCATCTAATGTGTATGGGAGCCTCCCAAATATCCACCAATGGCAGTTGTAGGTGCAATGGAGGATTGGGGTGTTGGTTCTAAACATATCTACTTCTTCTGTTCTACAGAAAGAGAAGCTGCTGCCAGAGGTGTCTGACATTGACTTACTCCACTTTCCTAAATTAGTACACTCGACTGAACATATAGCTGTGAGCCCAATACTAGTTCAACCAACAGCTACCTAATATGTATGGCCTCACTTCAATTACTTCCAAACTTAAAGTGAGAAATTTTGGTAGCAGGCACATACTATCAAATTATCATAACCGTTCCCAAATATAATTAGGCCTCTGTTAAGCTGGAACACCATTGAGACATATGGATGTCTTGGTGGATCCCTTCTTAGGACTCCCTTCTATTTAAAGGGGTTGTCTCACTACATTGATTCATCTCACCTCAGTCCTGTTTTCTTGGTTTCACTTTGAATTCAGTGGCGTGTTTACTGGCTTCTACTAGACTGCAGTAGAAGCCAGGTCTGTAGCTATAGCAACTAGTGCTGTCAGCCTATCATGAGAGAGAGAAAAGGTCTGTGGTTATAGCGGCCTAAGGAGCTGATGCAGCCCATACAAGAGGGGATAGCTAGGAATAGGTAGGAGACTGCTAATGGACATATATTGCAAAGTGACTTGTTTTTGCGAGATCTTTAACATAAAAAGCAATCCTTGTAGTGAGACAACCCCTTTAAGTCTTTCAGTGCAACCATGTATTCATGGCCATCAATTGTTTGTAACATAACATTTCTTCTGCATTATTGTTGCAGGGGAATTGTTTTGGTTACAGCATTTTTTGGATGCCCCACAATAAGCACACAGGAGCTGCAAGTTAAAAAAAAAAGGGTTGTTCAAGCCCATACAGGACACTGAACTGTCCCTTTACATATTCAAGGCATATTACTGCTTGCATGTTACTACTTTTTTCTCTCTCTCTCTCTAAGAACACAGCTTATTTTGGCCCTCAGAGGTTGTCCAGTTTAGAACACCCATTGTCAAATCCACTATTAATATTTTTTTGTTAGAGGGAATCCTTATTTTATACATTTATATATAATCCCCATTTCTTGGCTGGAGTGAAGAGGGGTTGCAAAGAGTGTCTTGCTCTCAGTGGGGGATCAGTTAGATCTGAAGAGCTCTTTCAGGAGTTTTCTTTTTAATGTATTCATCATTGCATGCTGAGAGCCATAACGTCTTAATTTTTCTATCAAGGTAGCCATGTGTAGCCTTGTTTTTAGTGCACCGAGTACATATAAATTATTGAATAACTTTTATTAATTTTTGATGGGATGGAAATGAAAAAACAGCAATTCTACACTATTTTTTCAGAATTGTTACTATGCTTTATAGCTCCTGTATCCAGCCTTAAAGGGGTGTTCTGAAAGTAATAACTGCTTATCAGTCTGTCAAAGTTGAATAAAAAAAAGGAAAAAAAGCGGTTATAACTTTCAGAACACACCTTTAAGAAGACCATGCAAAAAATGTCTGGTAAGATACTATTTAAATTTTATGCAAGTGCATGCACTACTGCTCCAAAAAAAACGAAACCTCATAAAAATATCTGTTTTCAGTTTATTATCAAGTAGGTGCTAATCCTGTTACTTCATCTAGCAATGCCGGGAAATTAGCCACAGTTTTAAAACAGCCGCATACCACCCACATAACCTTACCAACACACTCCCACTTGTTTACCTGGTTGAATGAAATGTTTGATAGGGACGGCTTGAGGTAAAGAGACTCATACTTGCTGTTACTGAGGCAAGTTAGTCCAGATGTCACAGTCCCAGCCAAATTTGAAAAGCCACCTGTTGAGCAAAAGTGTCTTTTAGTTAACCTAGCTCCTAATTTTGACAATATTTGATTTTGGAAAACCATATGCAATTAACAAAAATAACTTCCTTTAATTCGTGTGAGTTTTTTTTTATGAAGTCAGATTGTTCAGCTACTAAATTTTTTTTATTTATAACATCTTTGTATGTGCAATTAAGTGAAAGAAAAAAAAAAAACCCTGGGTGACCGACTTCCATCATTTGTTCCAGCGGTTGTAGATGATTGGTTACATTGGCTATTATTTTGCTGTTAATACATAGATTGCACACTAATGCAAGTGTTATATATAGTACACTGTATTTCAAGATGTTGTGGCTAGGATTTTTCCTTTGTTTTTTTTTTTTTTTGGGCTATTGCATATATCATTGGGGTTTCCATTACTATATGATAATTTTACCCTAATGAGATTCTACAAGATTGTGCTCGCTGACTCAAAAAAAAAATTGATTTTAAGTGTGGTGATCAGCAGTGTAATGGTGAGTTTAAGAGAGACCTAACCTTCAAGCCACTCATTTGACAGTAATTTATGTGTTCTTCAGTATCAATGGGAAAGGCATCCCTTCGCATAGTTACGTTTTTTTTCCAATTTATGTTTTTTTATGACAGGTATTATAGTTATGTGCAAAATAGTAGTGTGTTTCAAATAAATGAGAAAAAGCTCAATCCATATTCCACCGCATTTTTGATGTCGCTCCAAATATTCACAATCAGATTGGGGATTGGACTGGCTACCATCAATCTTATTGCTATGGACCCAGGATGTTGCCTGCTTTCTGGTATGTTTGGGGTCATTGTCCTGTTGAAACCCCCATTTCAAGGGCATGTCTTCTTCAGCATAAGCAACATGACCTCTTCCAGTAGTTTATATATTCAAACTGGTTTATAGTGCCTGGTATGCGATAAATGGGCCCAACTCCAGAGTATGAGAAACATCCCCAAAGCATTCTGCTTGCACCACCATGCTTTACAGTCTTCACAGTGCACTGTGGCTTTAATTCAGGGTTTATGGGTCGTCTGACAAACTGTCTTTGGCCTTTAGACCCAATAAGAACAATCTCACTCTCATCTGTCCATAGACTGTTTCACCACTTCTTTTTAGGGCAGTTAATGTGTTCTTTGGTAAACTGTAACCTTTCCAAGATGTATTTTTTCAGCAAAAGTACTTTATGATGGTTTCTAGCAAATAGTTTGGCTTCACTTGGTCGCCTTCTGATTGTTGCAGTACTCAAAGATAACTGAAGATCTCCTCTGATCTCCCTGGAGTTCAATTATTGGATGCTTTTTCGCCATTCCTGTTGTTTTATGATCTAGTTGGATGGTTGTATTCCTTTTCCTACCACGTGTTTCTGCTTTTGATGCCATTTTAAAGCATTGGTGATCCTTCTAGATGAACAGTCAATTATTTTCTGCACTTCTTGATATGTTTTGCCCTCTCCAACCAACTTCTTGATCAAAGTTCTTTCTCCTTTCGTACAATGTCTGGAACGACCCATTGTGCTTACTGACAATAGGCTAAAACCAGCAAGTACAACATTGGCTTCTCCCCTTTATTAAGTAAGGGCCATTATTGATACTTGCTTCTTCACAGAATGAATGACCTCACTAATTGAAGTCCACAAGTCCAGGAACGTTGATTCTGTTGGTTGCCCATTACTCGGCTACACCTACTCATGAATTTTTGACCATGTTGTATTATGTTTTCAGACAAAAACAGTAATTAAACACATTACTGATGTTAGACTGCTATTATTTTACACATAACTATATTTTATCAAATAATAACCTGTTTTTTTAACTTATATATTTCTGTTAAACACATTTTTTAAGAATTATTGGTTATGTTTTTTTGTTTTTTTCTTTTTTCCTGTCACTATCAGTATTTTTTACAAATCCTGCAGTTTTTACTTTGGCCACTAAGCCTAATAAAAGTGTGACACGTCCTGCTCTATAGTGAAAACTTTTCTGCAGTTTCCTCGTTATCAGCAAAAGCAGGATTACACTTAAATGTGGAGATAACAAACAATCCACCATTCAAAATAGGAGATATTTACAGCTCACCTTCTCACTCTACACTGACTTCTTCTTAGATCACATAGCGTGTCTAGAAAATTCTCCTATAGAAGTCAATAGGTCTGCTCTTTTTTCACCTATGCCCATGTAGCTGCGCTAAAGCAGCTCTCTAAATGCCGTTAAAAGCAGCTCAGTCACAACTGCCCCCCAATATATATATATATAGGT
This sequence comes from Phyllomedusa bahiana, assembly GCA_025379985.1. NCBI lineage: Eukaryota > Metazoa > Chordata > Amphibia > Anura > Hylidae > Phyllomedusa > Phyllomedusa bahiana. Next base: position 65,266 of record JAODAL010014839.1, on the reverse strand, counting down.
ATTCTCTTTAAGATTTTACTGCACTGCAAAGTTATCAATGGGAAATTATAAGCCACCATGTGATGTGACCAATTGTGCATTTGGTCAGTCATACCCATCTACCATCTACCAAACTAATCTGGCAAATGAGGAGCATAGTTTAAACAAAAAGATCTTAAAAAACAAAATGAGTAAAGTGGTAGATAACTGCTAGTCATACCATACACACATCCAACATTTTGTTTTTGAAAGGGTTGGCTCCTTCCATGTGATGAGACAAGCTTCTGATTTTGGCATCAAATATATGGACCACACACAGATTGCATGAAGCCCTACATACATATGTACAGGAATAACTGCAATGGTAGCAAATAAATGAATGGACGTGTTAAATATAGAAAGTTCTCTTTCATGTATGGTTCACTTACCAGTTGAGGTATTCTGGATCATAGTACTACACAAACTTCCAGTTGTTGGGTCCTGTAACATTTGAGGGAGGCAGATTGGAATAATGGACGAAGTGAACCAGACTGGCGTTGAAAGGCGAATCAATGCAAAGTTGCTTAATGCAGGTGTTGCTGTGAAGTTGGGGTGTTGAATAATGGTGTTTATGCTTAAAGAGCTACTTGTGTCTCCCACCATTACAGTAAGTAAGGAGAGATCCCTGGAAAAAAAAAAGATCAGATATTCTGTTACACCTTTAGGTTTCAGACCCTTGTTATTTTCCTGAGTATGATCACACAAGAATGCAATTTGACCATGGTTGAGTGTTAAAGAGATGTTCCCACCATGCACTTTCATGGCATATTGTTAGAATATTCCATCAAAGTTTTTTAGGAGTGGGTCCCACCTTTAGGACCTGCATCTATCTAGGGAACAGGCCTCCGAAAGTTTGGGCTCAAAATGGAGAGCCAATCCCACTTGCGCATGATGCTCCATTCTGTTCTATAAGAGCTCTGAGTACAGCTCAGTGTTGTGTTCAACTGTACTTTTTTTTTTTTTTAACTTCTTTTTATTCAAAAACTGCATTTCAGGAAATACACTTAACAGTAGGTTCATGCACATAGAGCAATGTCAAGACAATACAATCATTTACAATTGCGTACAGTTGTTGACAATCATTTTTCCAAGTAATTGTGTGTGCTACATCAAGAACAGATAATACGGTTTCCTAGTGCAGTCCCCTCTTTTTCCGTTTTCCAGTTTTATAACCTAACCTTTAACTTAAACTAAACCAATAACAAGGCGCCTAGGCACTCCATTTTTATCTCTGAAAGATTGTTCTGTATATCAAACCACGTTGGAGGACCCACTAACCAGGTTCCGTTGCTCCTCCTTGCTCTTGTCCGGACTCCCCCGCCCCCCCCCCCCCCCCCCGAAGGCTCATCAAGGCATGTCATCCCGGGTGTCCGCCCTCTCTTTTAGTTTCCCGTCCCTTCTAAGTGTCTCAATCTATGCGATCACCAGCCATCTCACAGGTTATCCACCGCACCCGCCGTGCATACAGTTATTCATCCGCCATCATTGAGTCCAGATGCGTTCTTAATGATTCCGTTATTACCGACCCCCTCCTATCTTCGTCCCTCGCTATTTCTGTTATTGGCTCTCTTCCCGTCTGTTGTTGGTTCAAATACCACGACGTCATTCCAAAACATATTCGCAGTGTCTGCCCTGCTTCAGATGGGAAATACTCTATGATTGGGCCCCAGAGCTGAAAGAATTTTCTCACCCTCTTCTCTTTATGCTGCGCTGCCTCTATCCAGTCCATCCGTATCAGATATAAACACTTCTCCAAAAATTGTTTGAAGGTTGGACTGGTTGGCTGGAGCCATACCTGCAGTATGGCTTTTCTGGTTGCTGCGGCTAATATGTGCAATAAGCGAGACTCCGCCCTCATGTACTTAGAAGCCTCCGGCTCCCCACATCCAAAAAGTGCCCATGCTGCCGAGCCCTCAAAGTTCGCCACAACATCTTCACGTATGCAGCAGACAATTTCCCCCCAGTATCCCTGAATCTCAGGACAGCTCCAGAGGCAATGATAGAGGTCCGCTCCAGAGTAACCACATTTGAAACAATCACTACTGGTGTATTTTCCCATTCTGAACCCCCTGACAGGTGTCAAATACGCGTGGTGCGCTACTTTTAAGTCCATTTCGGTATAGCGTGTTGAGGGTAGGTATTTATGGGTGTTTCGCATCGCGTCTAAGATTCGTCTTGGAGTTAGTTCTGGATCTTTTTGTTCCCATTTGGCTAGTTGCGAGGGGCTAGTGATGTAATCTATTTCTTCCAAGATATAGTTGTAAATGGAGGATAGGTGTGAGCGTCTAGTGACTGGTGTAAAGATGATCTGCTCAAACCCCGGGTCCCAGTCTGTCTCCCTTAGGTGTCGTAGTACAGATTTACAATAGCTGCTCGTCTGCAGGTAGTTAAAAAAGGGAACATACGTTGATGGGTATAACTGTTGCCGCTCGCTAAATGAATATGGTTGGTGTGTTGAACAGTTTATCCATTGTCCCACAGAGTTAAGGCCTTCTCGATGTAATCTAAGGAACCCAGCATTTGGTGTTCCGTGTTGAAACCCGGGGTTAAGGGTCAAGGAAAGATGGATAGAGTAGTTAAGTGACATTTGTTTTTGGCATCTTATTTTATTCCAGGCTTTCCAGACAGGCATCAATAGTATGTTAGTGCGAAGTTCCACTGGAATCCTCTCAAACGGGAGGTGTAAAAAGTTTACAAGTGATATGTTAGGTAAAAAGAGTCTGTCCAGAGAATACCTCCGTGCCCTGACTCCAATCTGTCATATACCTGCCCAATGCCGCCAAATTATATGATCTCACATTTTGGAAGCCAAGGCCTCCATTCACCTTTGTTTGTAGCGGGACCCGCGCCCGTTTTCCATTCCAGATATAGGTGCGATACATGGCATTTATTAACTTTTCATCTTTGGGACGGATATAGATTGGCAGCATCTGGAACAGGTATAACAACCTTGGGAATTCTATCATCTTGATTAGATTAGCTCTTCCTATAAAGTTCAGGGGTAATCCCGCCCAGGATTTTAGAGTGTGGTCTGCGGCTGTAATATACTTATCAAGATTGGCCCGATAGATCTGCATGCGATCTCTTGTAAGTAATACCCCTAGATATCTCAGAGAGGAGGCACACCACTGTATCTCATGCGTCGTGGCCCACAGAGGTTTTGCTGGTCCCTTCCAGAGGAGGCCTTCGCTCTTGTCTACGTTAATCTCGTAGCCCGAGAGTCGCCCCTTAGTCCCTATCGCTGCCAAAACGTGGTTTAGGGTATTTTTTCGGTTCGCTATCATCAGTAGTAAATCATCCGTGTACGCAGTCAATTTTATCTCTCTGCCTTCTTTTATGATACCCTGAAACTTTTGGTCTTGGGATAAGTAGTACAGAAGTGGGTCCATGGAGAGGTCAAACAGAATGGGCGACAAGGGGCATCCTTGCCTTACTCCTCTAAATAAATCAATGGTCTGGGTTACTTGGCCGTTCAGCAATAATGTAGTGGAGCAATTGAGATGTAAATGATCTAGGAACTTTAAAAATAAGGATCCAAAGTTCCGTCATTCCAGGGTGGCGCCCAGGAATGGCCATGATACTTTGTCGAACGCTTTCTCAGCGTCGAGACTCAGGAGCATAGATGTTGGATGCGTGGGTTCTCTGGCCGCCATTATCGCTCCTGACGCCACCCTGACATTCCGGACAGAATGTCGCCCAGTCATGAATCCTGTTTGGTTTGGGTGAGTGATGGCCGGCAAAAATTTCTGGAAGCATTTAGCAATAATTTTGGCTAACAATTTGTAGTCATGATTTAGTAGGGAAATCGGTCTGTATGACGTCAGCAGTGTGGGGTCCTTATTTGGCTTCACAATCAAAGTGGTCCTAGAGTCAAAGAAGGACTCCACTTCTTGGGAATGTAGAAATACACTATTAAATAATTTTGTCAGGTATGGGGCAGTTTCAAATTTAAGGATCTTATAGAATTCGGCCGGATATCCATCTGGACCTGGTGTTTTTCCATTGGCCGTTGAAGCTATGGCATCTCAGACCTCTTCTTCAGATATTTCCCGTTCTAGATCTAGGCGGTTTTCCTCCGTTATGCCTGGCAACCTATGCCACCTAGGAAGGCGGAGACCTCCCGCTTCGTCATAGGCGGTTGCTCTATATAGCGTCTCATAGTAATTTGTAAATGCTTGCTCTATGGCTTCTGGGCTTGTAAGCAAACGTCCCGACTCTGGGCATTTTATTGATGCAATTGGGCGTTGTCTTAGTCATTCTGGCTAGTAATGCTCCCTGCCTGCCCCCCCATCTGTAAAACCTATTCTGGACGGCCCTGACGTGCCACTTCGCCTGTCCTTGCAGAAAGGTCTCCAGCAGTTCTCTGGCTTCCTGATATTGATTTTTTGTTTGTGGAGTGGGAGAGGCCGCATGGGCGTCTTGGGTCGCTCTAAGTCTTGCGTGTAAAATTTTGAATTTATCAATCGATTCCCTCCGCTTGGCGCTAACGTAGCTAATAATATTACCCCTGAGTACTGCCTTCGCCGCAAGCCATAGTAAAGGGGTATTAGTGTCATGGACACTATTATCTTTCAGATATTGTATCCAATGGACACGCAAGAATTCACGGAAATCCTCCGAGTCATATAGATAACTTGGGAATCTCCACGTTCTTGGTCCCTGGGAGTTGGCAGGTCTACCTAACGTTAAGGTTATGGGCGCATGGTCTGAGATGACAATTGGGTGAATGTCAGAGTCCACCACTTCAGAACATAAGGAATTAGAAACCATAGCCAGATCTATCCGGGAGAAGGAGTCGTGCGCCGCGGAATAGCACGTGAAAGACCTGTCTGTTGGATTGGTAACCCGCCAGTGATCAAAGATGTCTAGCGTGTCCATTAACATCTGTATAGACGGATGGGTAGCTTCTCCCAATTGGGAATGGCCAGATCTGTCCCAGGTAGGGTTAGGCGCTAGATTATAGTCACCTATCAGTATTAGGTTTTTGTGGTCCCTCTGGAGCAAAAACCCCACCACCTCTGCGAAGAAGCGGTCATTTGGTTGGTTTGGCGCATACAAGTTAAATATAGTATATATCTTCTGTCTATCACTTGGCATAAACAAAGCGTCCCCCCCTCGCAATGGTCAATACTTGGCAAGGCTCAAGTACACACCACCCTGACTTGGTCTTGTGTCGCCATATGTGGATCTAACCTAGGGCGCCCGGAGGACATGTTATCAGTTTCCAGCTCCCCTGAGAATAACGTCCGCCTTCAGTTTTAATGGAGAGCACTTTCTACGTTTTTCCGGTATTTTAGCCATCATAGTCAAGAACTACATTAGCACGGGGCGGACTATTCCCTTCATGAACAGTAATGGTACTATTCATCTGATCACCCAAGGGGAGCATACTGAAACTCATGCGTACAAACATGGCGTCTCAGAGCCCTGTTACCCTACCCTGTGGAGAGGAAATCCAAATATAGTCAGAGCGGGGGTGAGGTCCAGACCGACATCCTTTTCAATGACATTAACCATTTATAACAAAACTAGCAGAAAATATGCTTATGATATCAATACATTTTCAGCTCCGATGTACCTCTATTTCTATTGTCTATATATCTTCTGGTCATTTCACATTGGCATAAACAAAGCGTCCCCTCATCGAATGGTCAACTTGCTGCACACCTCTTCTAAGACACCCCACCCCTTATTTCTGTAGTCGCCCAGTGGATCTAACAGGGCGCCGGGCGGGACATATCTATCTGTTTTCAGCGTCTCCTGGAGAAGATAATGTCCGCCTTATTTTTATCGGAGAGCACTTTCCTACTTTTCGTAGTAAGCCATCATGTTTCATGAGATACATTAGCAGCGGGGCACTTTCCTCATGACAGAATGACACTCATCCGATCACTCAAGGAGAGCAATGGAAGAATCCCAATGCAGAACCATGGATCCCGAGCACCTGTCTACCTATCATAGGGAGGAAATCCCAATATCAGGTCAAGCGGGGGTGAGGTCACGGCAACTCTTTCAATTGTCAATAACATTTTAAAAAAAAACTAGCAAGAAACATGCATATGAATACAACTTCATTTTCAGTCCATGTACCTCTACTTCATATGTTCTAATCCTTAATAATTATCCTTTTACATTGCATAATTTAATATCATGACATAATCATGTACAATCAGTAAATAATCACCCCTCCTTCTTACAATCACCCGAATTGAGTACCGTTATACACCTCCTGGCAGAAACCGCCTAGCCGCTGCTTCTGGCGTCTCGTAGGTGACCAGTTGACCATTTTCGTGTACTCTCAGCTTAGCCGGGTAGGCAAGTTGGAATCGAACATTTTGGTCATGGAGGTGTCTGCGTGGAGAAGTTCTGAAACATCAGGATCCGTACTCCATTGACCTGGACCTCTTTTTTCTGCCTATAGGCCCTAAGGAACTGCTCTTTCATGGACCAGTTGTGGAAGCGCGCTATGGTAGGTCTAGGTCTTCCTCCCTGTTCCCTGCGTGGCCCCAGGCGGTGCACTCGTTCTACGAGAAGGGGGTCTTGAGGGAGCTCTAGGTCTAGGGCCCGTGCTAGGTCTTTGACTAAGTATAGGGCCAGTTGGTCAGGCGGAACTGCCTCTGGGATTCCCACAAACCTTAAGTTATTGCGCCTTTCCCTATTTTCCAGGTCCTCCAGTTTTGTTTGCAGTGCTTCAATGGTTTTCTGGTTATCCGTGACAGTGTCCCCAACCCTCGCAACATCCTCCTCAATTGTCACTGCTCTCGATTCCAGATCTGCAATTTTTTGCGAGTTAGCCATTATCTGGACTACGGCTGCATTAACGGAGGCCTAGATAAGGTCAATTCTCCTGTCTAGAACTGGGAGGATTAAATTACTGACCTCTTGTGCCAGTGTTAGCGCCTGAACTTGTGCATCCCCCATATCTTGGCTCGTGTGTTGCGCGCTATGGGAGGAGGGGTCTGCGCTATCGGCCACGTGCACCGGGGGAGTTGGTGACATTGTGAGGTATGTTAGGTTTCCTGGTGGTGTCTTACGGGGCCTCTGCGGCTGTTGTGTGCCGCTACAAGATAAGGCGTTATGCTGCGGTTGCGATTGTGCTGCAGATCTAGTGACTCTGTTTGGTGTATTTTTGTTAAGAAACTTGTCTATACTCCCACCCTCCTTCTAGGGAGTGGACGGAGTCACCAGCTATGGTGCCGCGGGTGATCGTGATGACTTAGCAGTAATTGTAGGGGTGATCTGATGTGTGTGGGAGCTTTTCCTAGGTGTTAAAACACTGTGAATCGATAAAGCTCCTGTGAGTTTCTCTGGTGATTGTCACGCCTTGAGAGTGTCTGTTATTGTGAAAAGACAGGTTACATGGGAGTCGTTGAGCCCTAAGTGAAGTCATATCTTACAATCTAACTATCATTTACTTGAGACATGTAGTAAAGGATGATAACCACTTAGCTTTCCTTCTATTCTCTTCTATTTGTGGTACTTTAGCGACCTCTAGTGGAGGTGGCCGCAATAACTGCAGTATTTAACCAATGTTTCAGACAGAGCCCTGTTTGGTAGCTATGTCGGTGAAAGGTTTAACCCTCGACCCGCTGTGTCCACCTATGGGTTTTCTTGGTGTCTTGAGTCGAGTGTTACCAGGCAGTGTATATAGTGGAGAGCAGTTTCCTGCCGTCAGCCTCCCTCCAGTGCTCAGAGCATGTCCTAGAGGTTTGATTTCTCAATTTTCTTTTCCACACTCTTCTGGCAACAATACTATAATACCCTCTAATAAAGATGGATGTGTTATCTTTGCAATTTTCAAAGCATATAATACAACAGAGATTAAGAGCTATACACTTGGAGGGCGTAACCTTGACAAGCAGTACTTTCCTACCAATTCCCTTATTGTTCCTACTCAGGTAATACCGGGTATCCGGTATAATGGAGAGTAATTCCCTATATAAACTCACTCCAGTATTTTCTGCACAACAACAAAAAAAAAAAATTATTCTAGGTGGGTGAGAAACTGGGTGATCCGAATTCTCGAGTCTGTCCAGGCTCTCTCCCCTTTAGTTCGTTAGTTGCTTAACGAGGCCAGTGATAGGGCATGGTAGAGCTGTCCAGCTATTGTCCCTTCTCTTCTCCTTTCCTGGTGGTTATGATGTTAATGCAATAAACCCTCCAAGCTCGTATGAGGGTGGCCCGTACCGCCGGCGGCGTGGACTATGCTGTGTGTCCAAACAGACGTGTGGGGCAATGGGAAAGGGCCACTAGTCCCGGTTGGGTTGTAGAGTCCGCGGTTACCCGTGGATGGCACGGGGTGACACGGCACCCTTATGGTTGGTCAGTTTTAAGAGTGCGCCTGTTTCGCCAAAGTTGCGTCCCGCCTGCGACTTAGGCGCTCATGAGGGGCGACAGGCCCACCGCAACTGGAAATATAAGGGGCTTCAGGGATCCGGCGTTTGCAGGGTGGTCGCCCGGGCTCCACTCTCCCCCGATACAACTCACCGCGTCAGCAGTTACGCCTCAAGGGTCGGGGTGCAGTGCCTCCTAGTCCGCCGTAGTTCCGGGTCGTCCGCGCGGCCTCACCGAGAGATCCTGCTGGGCGAGAGCTGTGATGCCGCAACCTTTGGCAGCCGGCAAGGCAGTCCGTCCGTTGGTGTGTTTTCCCGATCAGACAGCGGTTCAGGTGCTGATGCCCGGAGACATCCGCCGTCCCGTTCCCCGCAGCGCCACAATGGTGTTTACAAGATGGCACCTGCCGGGTATTCGCGGCGGGAAACTTCGCGGGCTTTTTTCTCCTCCGCAGTCCTGAGCTATCTCTCCGCCGCCGGAGCCTCGGGGATCTTCGTTAGCCAGGTAGGGTATTCCTCACCGCCTCAGATCTCTCCCTCCGTCTTCACAGCGCCCGTATCTTCTCGGGTCCGCCGCTTTGCCTGCGCCCCGGTCTCGGGAGGGGGGGGGTCTCCGGTCTCTGCAGGTTTAGCAGTCGCTACTGCTCCAGGCCTCCGGGGAAAGAAATATTCCTGCTCCTGCAGTTAGCAAGTCTCCAGTAACTCCTGGAATCACTTTAGGTGGCTTTAGGAGTCAGGATGCCTCTGATTTCCACACTTTTGTGAGGATCCAGCAGGAGCAGCCGTAAGATGCGGCCGTGTCGAACGCCCCGCCCCCGGAAGACTCAACTGTACTATTAACTCCCTTAGAACAAAATGAAGAGTTTTGTGCAAGCACAACCGACACTTTCGGGGGCTTGTTCCCAAAATGAGTGCGGTTCCTAGAGGTGGGACCTGTATCTATAAGACTTTGATGGCATATGTTATTGATATGCCATCAAAGTCCATGGTGGGAACACCACTTTAAATTATTGATACTCTTACTCTATTTATTCCAACTACTCAAGTTATTTAAATTAGCTTTCCTATCCTAAAGCAATTCCCTAATTTATTAGCTCAAGATCACCAGGTCATTTAAAGACATGTTCTCATAATTGTTGGGAAAAACACACATTCCCAGAACATGCTCTCACTGGTGCAACTAGCAGAATACGGTCACTGGCTCATAACTACTATTTTGGTTGCAACATAAAAGTGTTGTAAAAATTGGCACATTTTTGGCACAGTATGGTACAGGATGTTGACACTTTTTTCCAAAGCTCACTGTAGGTGTGCATTTCTTTATAGGAAAAGTGCACGACCACGATGCAATATGCTATACCAGAAACGTGATAAAATTCTGTTTTAGAAAGTATGCCAACTAAGGTAGTGTAACAAGGCTAGACAAGTCTGAAGATGTGGCAACATTATGAAACCGCATGAGTCACTGAGATAAATCGGCAACATTTTTACACTGTCTAACATTTAGACAGCAGTAGTAAATCTGGATCACTGTTTGCATTAGTTATACTGACAGCCACATGTGCACTTTATATACTAGAAGTAACATAAGAAGGAAACTATCATCAGTAGGATAGTGCCAGATGGCAGAGCCATAACACCGGATGGATAATACAGTTTACTTTCATTAAACCAATAACCAGCGGTTTATGCAAAAGGATGGTTACATGGTTCACACCACGCCTTTGTCTGTGCTGGAGGTTTTTTTTCTTTTTAATATCCCACCAGCCAGACCAGGTTGACTAGAATCAAAAGGATTAGAGCAGCTTAACTCTTTTCTTGTTCTTCTAGTGCTGCTGCTCCCAGTCCCCGCAGAGTGGTGCTAGTAGGACAGTTGTGACTCTGTGGAACACTGCTGGTTATAGGTATGGAGTACTAACAGGCAGCTTGCCATGCTTCTTGGGAGACTGAGGTAGTGAGTGACACTGTTCACTTCTCAGTTAAGTTAACAGTAGTTGCTGACCATCGATATCATCAATACATGTCCTTGCTAAGTGCAGCAGTGGTGGTACTAGCACTGCCAAGAGTCCTTGCACCGCTATGTCAAGAAAATACTTGCTGATGATGCCGATGATCAACAACAACTATTCACTTTATTTGGTAATGAACATTGCTGTCTGCATCTAAGTTGTGCTGCAGCCGTGCCATACTTAATTAAAGGGGTTGTCCAGCATAGCAGAAAAAAAAAGTTTTCTTCACAAATATATGCTTTTCCTGTGTTGTACGGTATGTTTCCTCCCTTCCCAACAGCCAACCAGCAGCACATCCTGTTTGAAAACCATTTTGCCCTATAGAACTACTTTGTCTATCCTCCTCCATCACAGCTGAAGTGTCAGTGCATGCTCCCTTTTTCCTGCCTCATATTTCAGTCCTTACCCTCATTGTATGAGTCTCCTCTCTATGTAAGTTGTACTCATAAATACCTCACCCCCCCTTCTCCTTATCACTCACAGCACTGATCACATAGGCTATAATTTAAACATTCTCATTTCCCAAACTTCCCTCCCACCCCTTGTATGTCTAAGACTTGGTTCACATCTGCATTGGAGGTTTAACTCCGTAATTGGCGTTGGATGCTTTACACAACGGACATCAACAGCATCCGAAGGACTGCATTGACAACAACGGGGTCAGTTTGTTTTTCATCATAGTGTAGATCATTTTAATGGAAAAATAGAGCCGCATGCGCTGCATTTTTTTTGTAATTTGTTTATGGAGTTTGAGACAGAGGCTCCGAACAGAAACTCTTACGTAGATGTTAACCCAGCCATAGGTTTTTCTATCTGAAAAATCTGTTATAGAATCCAAGGCACACCCTCAAATTTCTGCTGTAGATCTGTAGTTTGCATGCTCCTGATTTAGCTGCAGTTTTGGGCATAAATTAACCCAATTTAAACGTTAAATCGACTTTAGAAAAAAGTAAATGCCGTATTCAACATAGTTAACATTCTATGAACAAACTATGTGTAACCATTCCCCTAAGACTATGATACTATAGCACATTTTTCCTTTACAAAAATCCACCACAGAGTAGGCAGCACAAATTCAAAGCACACCCTTTGATTTTCACCTGATTTATATCTTTCTATTGCTTTGGATTTTGCAAAGGTGTTAATAGGGCTGATCCGTGTCCTAGCTACTCAATGCATTGTCCTCGCAAAATCTGAGCTGTAGTTCTTTGTCAACATTTTGCTCTTCACATATGTAAGTTTTTAGTATATATAAACTTTCATTTTTTATTGTGGATAAAATGCAGAAACAGAGGAATTATTACATTTTTATCTTTTTTTTTTACTTATCACCATAAAAAACATGTTGACTATGCTATGTGGGTTCTGAAATTTTCAGAAGATACAAAATATGTCTATGTTACTACTGTTTTCTGACATTTATGTTAAAAAGGTAATTAAAATGCAGTTATTGTTATTTTTTTGCAGCTTTACTAGAAAAACTGACTTTTTTGCTCTTTTTTTAGTCTCCAACATACCGTAATAGCATATAGAGGCATGTAGATACCATATACTATACCTGTAACAAAGAATATTATTAAGGGAAAATACTCTTATAGCCAACATTGCAGCCTATGACTTGCTGTTAGTGCTTCTACGTCTGTTGCAAAAGTTTCTGTGCTCAAGAACTGTCATAGAAAAATTGTAAGAACAACCTGAAATAGACAGTAACTTGTCCTTGACACTCAGAGCAATATAATGACCATTTCCCAATGTAAGCAGTGCAAACAGAAAATGATAACTAGCCTTGGGTGGCAGAACCAAGGAGGTAAGACCTCAATAGGTGCATTTAGGTCCCTTTGAGCACCTGATCTCCTGGGCTCCACAGTTGTTTGGAGAGACTCCTGACTCTGGAACATTACTTCTATAGTGCAAACACAACCTTTTTCATAAAAGTTTATATAACTTTACCTGTTTTTAACACATGTGGCTGAGCTCAGGACCCAGAAACTACCCATTAAGCTGCCAGAGCACAATGTCATTTGGTTTTCCTGCAGAACAACACTCCAGGGCCAAGACTGACTTGAATTAAAAAATGTTGGACATGGTGCCACCCCTGTAAAAACAAAACAAACATATAATACAATTATAATAACAAGGTCTCACATTAATTGGGGTCTGTGAGCTGAACTCTCTAAGGTCTGTTACAAATTGCAAGGATTAAAGGAGTTTTCTTGGACTTTAATATTATTTGGTGGGGGTTTAACTTTTGGTACTTTTGCCAATTAGTTGACTGGATGGGCCATGGCTTCCCCTATAAGTACAGCTCCATAAATTCAAGCTAAGAGGACAGTAAATGAATAAGGCTGAGTTGTAATACAAAGCAGAGCCCCTACCAAAGTTGGGCCTGGTAAACGAGGGGCCATAGAGCTGTATAAAGCTCCACAGACCCTCTGTTCATCTGATCTGTGAAGTTGCCAGGAGTCGGATCCCCTCCAATCTAGGCCATCAATATCAGATTTGTTAGGATAAAAGTAGCTTAGAATAGGCTATCAATAATATAGTCCATTTAAGCTCTTATTCGGGGATTCCACACCAGGGTGGGTTCACTTAGGAAGATAGTGATGCATTTTGCTATTGGGGGACTAATTAAGTACCCAGTGACCTTATGTACCAAAAAATTTAATACCATAGTCATACATTTAAATCATCCAGATTTTATGGTATTCATACAACTCCATTAAAAAACACCCCTCACATTTTTGTAAATAGTTTATTATATCTTTTCTTGGGTCAACACTGAAGATATAACAATTTTATACAATGTAAGGTAGTCAGTGTACAGCCAGTGTGCATCACCGTGTAAATTTGGTGTGCCCTCAAAATAACTCAAAACACAACCATCAATGTCTAAACCAATGGCAACAAAAGTGAGAACACCCTTAAGTGAAAATGGACAAATTGTGCCCAATGTGCCATTTTCCCTACATGGTGTCATGTGACTCGTTAGTGTTACAAAGTCTCAGGTGTGAATGGAGAGCAGGCGTGTTAAATTTGGTGTCATTGTTCTCACATTTTCATACTGATCACTGGAAGTTCAACATGACACCTTATTACAAAGTACTCTATGAGAAAAAGAATTGTTGCTCTACCTAAAGGTGGCCTAGGCTATAAGAAGATTGCCAACACCCTGAAACTGAGCTTCAGCACGGTGACGAGAGGTTTAAGAAGACAGGTTCCACTCAGAACATGCCTCACCATGGTCGACCAAAGAAGTTGAGTGCACGTGCTCAGCGTCACATCCAGAGATTTTCTTTTCAAAACAGACATATGAGTGCTGCCAACATTGCTGCAGAGGTTAAAGGGATAAGGTGTCAGCCTGTCACTGCTCAGACCATACGCCGCACACTGCATCAAATTTATCTGCATTGCTGTTGTTCCAGAAGGGAGACTCTTCTAAAGATGATGAACAAGAAAGCCTGAAAACAGTTTGCTGAGGACAAACAGACTAAGGACATGGATTACTGGAACCGTGTCCTGTGGTCTCATGAGACCAAGATAAACTTATTTGGTTCAGATGGTGTCAAGCGTGTGTGGCAGCAATCAGGTGAGGTGTACAAAGACAACTGTATATTCCCTACATAAAATCATGGAGTTTGGGAGTGTCATGGAGGGAGGATGCATGAGAGCTGCTGGCGGTGGGGAGCTTCAGTTCATTAAGTGAACCTTCAATGCCAACATGTACTGTGACATACTGAAGTAGAGCATGTTCCCCTCCTTTCGAAAACCGGGCCGAGGGATAGTATTCCAACATGATAACTCCAAACACACCTACAAAATTACCCCTGCCTTGCTAAAGAAAATGAGGGTAAAGGTACTGGACTGATTCCACTGGCTGCAACCTGTGAAGCTCTACTGAATTCCATACCCAAGAGAGTTAAGGAAGTGCTGCAAAATAATGTTGACCACACAAAATATTGACACTTTGGGCACAATTTGTCCATTTTCACTTAGGGGTGTACTCACTTTTGTTGCCAGTGGTTTAGACATTGATGACTGTGTGTTTAGTTATTTTGAGGGCACACCAAATCCACACTGTTATACAAGCTGTACACTGACTACTTTACTTGTATCAAAGTATCATATCTCCAGGTTTGTCCCATGAAAAGATATAATACAATATTTTCAAAAATTTGAGGGGTGTACTCACTTTTGTGAGATACTGTAAATACCCTATTGATTGTGCTACTGTTAGGGGAAACAGATTTTCTTTAGTAATCGATGCTTCTCACAGTCAGTTAACTTGGAAAAGTTTCTTATATTTCTATTTGTATGTCATTAAAATAGGTTGTTACCTCCCACTGCCAGGCTGTCCATATTTATCGTAATATTGCCATTCTCCTTGCTTGCATTGTAATTTTTCAGACTGTTTACAATATTTTCAACTTGAATCCCACTTATTGTAGCGTTATCATTACAAAACAGCAACTGGAAATATGCAGTAGTTGAATTAGGTCTGAAACATCAAAGATAAGATATCACTGGTCACCATCTACCCATAGGTAATGACCACAGACTGCTGGCATGCAAGACATGGTGTCCTCATTTATTCATGCATATTAGGAACTTTACCTTAGCAAGAAGACAGATGCATTTCTGTAGCTCACTTTGAGTAGACTGCTATTTAAACGCTTATTTATCTGGAAGGAATTTTATAAAATTGATTGAAACAATGATCCCGAATGGAAAACACAGATACAAATATGGATGCAGAACCTTTCAGGCAACAAGGTCCAGACAAGTCAGATATCATTCATTGTACATTTTGTCCCTTTTTTGTATTATGTTCAGAAAGGCTGGTTAGGATTATTAGCACTAGAGCAGAGCTTCAATACAGCACTGTAATTACACAGGCTCACATGGATAACGCACCTGCTCGTATCATATAGTCAGGTACATTTCCACTGACAGGTTGCTTTGTTCTGCTTTGAAAGCTTATGGCAAGGAACATTGCAATCTTGTTTATTTCCAGCAATCTGCACAAATGATGCATTTTTCTTTCTCTATTCTACCATTTCCCAGGACATCAGAGAAAATACAGTCTGAATGTCACTTATTTATGTATTTTTATTACCACCGACTTTGTCAATATGGATTATTTAGGGATATATGCTGTAGACTAAAGGAACCAGACAAACCCCTTGAATAATTCATCTGACTTTATTAGTGGCAATTGGAACTTTAAATGTTATCAATAGAAAATAATTCATAAAGCTTAAAGGGGTTTTCTCACCACACTGTTTGCCTGACTCACAAGCAGTTTCCACTCACTCTGTTTCCTCAGGCTGTGGGTGGTTCTATAGAGATGATTAGCATATTCAGCTTCTACCCTGAGAAGTATGAGAGAGCTTATCTTTATTAGGGGCCGTTCACACGGCTTATTTCGCCGCGGATTGGAGCCGTACTGCGCGCCGGATTTGCGCTGCAGTACGGCTCAAATCCGTCGCAGTAATTACGGTAATTCACAGCTCGCATAGAGAACAGTGGATTCCGTCGCTCCTCCCCGCTCGGCGAATCCGCAATACGCGCCGTGGATAATGCAAGTCTATGGGGCCGACGGGCAGCGCCCCCTCCCCCGCCCCTTATTCAAGCCGGAATTGCGAGCGCAATCCGGCTCGCAATTATGGCTTGAATAAGCCGTGTTAACACTGCCTTAAACAATAGCTAAAGGTGCTGTGAGCATTGAATACAGTGTTGTTAGTTTAAACAGATGCTAATCTTGTTAGAGTAGATTACTTTTTCTCCAGTGCTCAGTCCCATCACTCAGTCCCTGCTCTCTGCTCTATTAGATAACAGACCTCCGCCTGGTATATAGGTTACCATAGAAACCTCTGTGCACTCAAAAGCACATAAAAATGCTCTTATCTCATGACTAAAGTAAAATTAATAAAGCAATATATTTAGAAAAAGTTTTTAATTAATAGCCCCTGTTAAGTCTTTAAGGGAAACTAACACTACTATATACAACATAGGGACTTGTACTTATGATATGGGTGCTCTTAAGATTGTGTTAGAATAATCAGTCAACCTACCATAGTTTCCAAATGGTGAGCAGTCCTCTGGAAGTGAACAGATGATGTATCATTAAACTCTGGCAGATATGTTTCATTTATTAGTTGAAAGGAGCCCACAAACATTTTGCATGTCTCAGAGGAAGAAGCTTGGTCAGTTAAACTTCCTGAATTTTGTGAGTTGGACATCATTGCTCCAACTGCCTCCTGCGTGAAGTTCACTGTTCTTCTGTAGCCATTCATAATTACAGGGAACTCTGGGAGATATAATAGTATATTATAGTGGTATTATAGTAGTCGATATAATAGTAGTAATAATAACATGGATAGCATTATCTATGCATGCATTTAGTTACTCCTCTTGAACTAGGTACAAGTCAGATGTAAGGTTGGTGTTGACACTACCATTCATTAACATATAACTATTCTTCATGTACTTCTTTGGGAAAAGGCTATATAAACTACTCCTTAGGATCTGTCTACACTGCACAGAAAAACATCAGTTTTTTCAGCGTTTTTCGTTTTCCAAAAATGCTGGAAAAACGCCTGTAATCATCTCCCATAGACTCTATTGTAAAAACGTCCTGCTGTCTACACTGAGCTTTTTTTTCTGCTCGTTTTTTTTATGGTGTATTTTGCAACATGCTCTAAGGCTATGTTCATGGTTTTGGGGGGGTAATTACCACCGCAATTAAAGCCCTGGGAAAGGGGGCGGGAAGCGGGGGCGGCGCCTCCCGGGCCCATAGGTGCCTACCAGCGCGCGTATAACCGTTGATAATTCACATGTCTTATCTCCCCTGCGCGTATTCACGAGCAGGGAGAGGAGACGTAATCCCTAGTTTCTTGAGAACTGGAATTACCGTTTTCTGATGGGGGTATTCCTGCCATAATTCGCACATACCCGCCGCGTATTACGGACTGAAATACGTCCATTTTAACCTATGAACAAATTTGCCTAAAAAACGCCAGGCAGGGCGAAAATTTACTACAGGGGGTCTTGAAAAAGGGCGGAGGTCTTTTGGCGTTTTTTAACGTTTTCGCTCGTTTTTTTTTTCCGCGATTTTTCAATAAAAAACCCTCCCAGGGGACCCAAGGGCCACCAAGATGGGTTTTAATAAAGTTTAACTGATCAAATCTGCATAAAAGTGTTGATGTGCCCTTTTTTTTCCCCTTTTGAAATAAAATGATCATGCTTTTTTTTTCGCAAAAAAAGTTTTTTTTTGGATTTTGGGCGCCAGAATCATTTTTTTTTAGGTTTTTGGGCAAAAATACTTTTTTTAAAAATGTTTTGGCGCTAATAAATTTTATCTCGTTCTGAGCCAAAAAAAAAATTTTTTTCGGATTTTGTTGCAGAACCATTTTTTTTTACGATTTTGGTGAAAAAAATCCTTTTTAACATATTTTGGCGCAAATAAATTTATCTAGTTTCTATCCCAAAAAAAGGTTTTTTTTTACGGTTTTTTTGGGCCATAACCCCGTTTTTTTACGGATTTTTGGTCTAAAATTTTTTTTTTTTATTTTGGTGTAAAAAAGTTATCTCGTTCGACCCCAAAAAACCCTTTTTTTTTACGGATTTTGCCACTAAAACCTTTAGAACATATTTTGGCGCTAATAAATTTTTTGCTTCATCGCTAAAAAATAGGGTTTTTTTTTTAAAATTTTTTGGCCCAGAAAATTTTTTTTAATGGATTTTGGCACTAAAACCTTTACTAACATTTTTTTGGCACTTTAAAGTTATCTCGTTCTGGCGCTAAAAATTAGTTTTTTAAGGGATTTTGCGCCAGAATCCTTTTTTTTTAAGGTTTTTGGCTCAAAATCCTTTAGAACATAATAAATTCCGTTTGCGAAAAAAAAATAATTTTTTTTAAGGTTTCAGCCCCAAACCCCGTTTTTTGATGGTTTTGGGGGGCTAAAATCCGTATCTTTAAGATTTTCGCTTAATAAACGATCTAGTTTTGACGAAAAAAAAAATAATTTTTTTTAGGGTTTAGCGCCGATTTTTTTTAACGGTTTTGTGCTAAAATCGTACTTTACAATTTTGGCGTAATAAAGTGATTTCGTTTCTGACAATAAAATTTTTTTTTTGGGAAATTTGGCGCAATAAATGCAATTTTTTGTTTTTTTTTTGCCGCTTAAAATCCTTTTTTTTTACAGATTTTGCGATCACGTTATCTTGCTTATGGAAAATTGGGGATTTTTTTTTTTTTGGGTGAAAAGAATCTGGTGAAAAATGTAATAAAGTAGTAGCAGCGCAGCACACAAAAATGTCAAAAGGGCTCAGTATTAAAGGGAAAGTGCTACTAACATTTAACTCCCCTGTGGGGTGTATTTTCCCCAAGGGCTTAATTTGTGCATACTTAAAAAAAGCAGAGAAACCCGCTTAAAAAAACAAAAAAACGCCCCAAAAAAACCGGGACGTTTTTTTCGCTCTTTTGACAGGGATGGACAGAAAAAAATTTAGTTACTGAACGTTTTTAGTAATTCGTTTTCAGGGTTTTTTTTTCCACTGCAGGTAAAAAAGCCTTAATGTTGGGGGTTAATGTGGGGTCGTCACATACAAGCAATTCGCAAAAAACTTGGTTGTTTAAAGGGTGACTGGAGGGGGGCCGTAGTACAATTACCCTTGTCACCAACTCATACAGAAACTCAGCTTTGCTTCTATTGAGTAACGAGAAAAAAGTTGGAAGGACAAGTATTTTATAAGGAAGATGCCTTGTCACTGAAAACACTCCGAATGAATTCACTCTGCATTAATGACTATAAAAAAAGGTACCCCAGCGGTTTTGTAGCAGCCACTGACCCAAGGTAATAAAAATATGTAACCATGCGTGGACCACATTAAAGAGACCCGTCGCTAGAATTTTGCCCCCTTGTGAGGACACAAAAAGCTTTTGTCAGACCTGCTGTTTTCCCCGCGCTGGTCCCTTATTCTGTAGATGCTGTAGTTTTAGGCATTTACCCCTCAAATCTGCAGTTTTCACCAGGAAAAAAAAGCAGTTGTTTTTTTCCCTACCCCGCCCCCCCTGATGCTAGCCCCGCCACCTCAACGCTAACCTATTACTTTGAAAAGGTTAGGAAACATGTGAAACTCGGTGGGTGGGGCTAGCCCTTTTGGGGGGCCGGGGTAAAAACCCGCTCATAAAAGATTTGGGGATAAATGCTCTAAAATACAGCTCTTACAAAAAAGGGGTCAGTGCCCCGGGAACAGCAGGCTGACACTGCTTTTGCTGTCCCCAGAAAAAGAAGCATAAAACTAGGGACAGGCCCTTTAGGGCTTAATCGGGTTTCCCCTTGGGGACCATAAAAAAGGCTGTAGTGGATACCGCAACGCAGCCACAGTAGCCCTATAGAGAATAATAAAGAAGACGAAGCCTGCTGGGGGCTACATTTTCTTTATTTCCCGGTGGCATACGCTTTTCCTGCGGGGCTCAACAGCATAGTCTACCACACTATTGAGTCCTACAGGAAAAGTGCATGCCACCAGAAAATAGAGCAAACGAAGCCCACAAAGGGCTATGTCTTCTCTTTTTATGCTGCGGCTGCGTTGCGGTATCCACTACACGGTAGCAGAAGGGATACCCAAAATTTAATCCTTAATATAGTGTTTACGGGGTTTGTATTTCTTTTACTCAAGAAAAAAACCCAAATGATCCACAGGGGGAAGGGGAAAAAAATTCCAAAAGCTTTTATTGAAGTATTGCCATAAAAAAAATTGTGCAAAAAGTGTTCCTGTTTTAAAATGGCAAAAACAAATCACAAGTACGCTGACGTTTTTGGGGTCACGCACCCTTGTCGTTCAACGATTAAAGAAAAGATTCCTCTTTATAGTGCAAAATAAAAACAATTAAGGACCCAATATTGAGGGCCCTGGGGAAAAAAAATTAACCTTACCTAAAATTTTTAAAGTGCGCAGAAGTTAAACTCTTCATGTTGAGACCATGTGTATTTGAATAATAATCCATTTAATTTAAAATTCACTTCGCATAGTGATGCACATTCCATAACTTTCCTAGATCTCACCTTAGAAGGTATACATGACAGTTGCATTAATTCCAACACATTTCGGAAACCAACCTCAGGCAACACTATTTTGCACTACCGCAGTTTTCACAATAATCATACGAAGAAGGCCATTCCCATAGGTGAGCTTATTCGCGCAAAGAGAAACTGTAGCAACCGGGCTAGTTTCATTCAGGAACAAGAAACCATCTGTCAGAGACTTAAATTTAGGAGGTATCCCAATTGGGTTTTAGACAGAGCAATGAAAAAAGTCTAAAATTATCCTAGGGAAAATCTCATTTTACGTCAACCTTCCTCTACTGCTAATGAGACCAACACACAACCCATTTTAGTGTTAACTAGTAAAAAAATTTAATCAAATCCAAATGTCATTTTTTTAGTATCTTCCTATTTAAAAAAAGATGGGAAAATATATTGCAAATTTTATGTAAAATTGTCCTAGAAAAAAGCAAAACGTTGGTTTTGAGGAAAAAATTTACTCAAAAAAAGACAGTCTCTCTCCCAAATTATCTAGTCAATTCACAATGGTCCAGCCCCCAGGAAAAACTCAATTTACAGGGCCAAGACCCATTTTAAATGCTCTTCTTAGGAAATTAACAGCAGGGGTTTTTGGACACCTCAAAAGAACCCCATTTCCATTATTTGCCTGAAGACACATTCGCTTCCAAACCCAAGAAGAAGCTTGAAAGGAACCAACCCAGCCGCCAGGATCCAAAATTTTTATATGGATTTATAGGCGATCCGTTCAAACTGGTCTATGGGAATTTTATATCTTTAAAATATGGACTCCCCCACAACCTAGCCCCCCAAAAGCTTGACGAGGCAGGGGGAACCGAGAAAAAACCCGACCGGTTAGGGGTTCATGGATGGGGTGTTTTATATCCGGGGGTAGTTGGCCAGCCCGGGTTTTGATGATTGCCCCGCTCGGTTCTGTGCCAATGCCCTGCCGCTGTATGGTCCATTTTTGTGTTTCTGTCAGAAACTGCATGACTAGAGTGGGAGAAGTTCATAGACCGTCCCAGGTGTTTTTGGGGGCGTGTAGGGGGCTGCCACGTGGGCTGTCCCCTCACAAATATAAGCAGGGGCCCGGGTGGGCTCAACCGGTGATCCAGGATGGGGGGTACCTAAGAGCATTTCCAGGAACATCCACACAAAGAAGCCAGGCCACAAAAGCACCTCCATGTGGGCCGAGCACCAAGTCATTCACAGGTAACTGGACCCTTGCAACTCTGACTCTTATCTGTATGTTATTATCTGTTACGGCCGGGTTAGTGGATCCACTGGACCACCGCAAGCGGTGGCGACAACCGCGCCAGGGAGCAGAGTCTATGTAGGTCCCAGCTGCGGCGGGATTCTACCAGTTCACTACCCCTGATGCGGCGGGCTTGTGGCAGCATCCGAGGTGCAGCGAGGTACAGAATCGAGAGGCGAGAACCGTAGTCATGGGCAGGCAGGAAGGTCAGGGCAGGCGGCAGAGATTCGAAAGTTGAGAAACGTAGCAGAAAGTTGGGTACACGGCAAGGCAAGAAGACACTTAGGAACGCTTTTTCTAAGGTACGGGGCAATGTAGATCCATCAAGGAAGTCCCGTGGACCTAACCAATATATAGGGGCAGAGGATGCGGACGGAGCAGGAATGCGGTTAGGTGAGTAGTTAGAACGAGTGCGCCCACAGCCCGTTCTGTGGCCAGCGGCGCTATCCGTCCTGGGCAGGGACCCCAGAGAGGGCGCATGGGTGCGCCTGTGGCCCGCGGGCCAGAGCGCGGCGCCACTCGCTACATTATCCTTTTGTATATATTTGTCTAGTGTGCCCTCCAAGGCTAAGTCAATCTATAAACTTTAATCTGAGTTAGTCTGTCTTGATCATCGGCCTCACACGCCTAGCACTCGGTCTATAATATATAGCTACCCCAAGGCTGGTTTCGGGCTTTGTTATAATTCGGTAACGGATCGGTCTTATAACTAAACTAGAACTGTGGCAGCCGTTCGGATTCTGGACGAGTAGGGTGTTCTTTGTCCTCCCTGTTCTCCTGTGCCCGTGTGGACAGGGGTTAACAGTGGCACAGTATCTGGCTGACCTTGTGCACCCCGGATATCAGACACCCCTATCCTATTGACTCCAGGTCTGGATTTCTCGGTCCCCCTGCCTCGTGCATGGGAGTGGTGGCTATGTGTGCGGGGAGTTCCATATTTTAAGATATGAAATCACCATAGACCAGTTATGAACGGATCGCCTATAAATCTATTTGAAATATCGGAGCCGTGGCGGCTGGGTTGGTTCCATTCAAGTCTTTGTTCTTGGGGTTGGAGAGCGCACATGTGTCTTCAGTGCTAATTAATGGAAATGATGGTTCTTTTGAGGTGTCCACATCTCCTGCTGTGCTAACTTCCTATAGAAGAGCATTTACAATGGGTCTTGGCTGACCTTGTGCACCCTTAGGGGGCAGCGCAACATCACGATACACCCCAAGTCAGGCCGTCGGCCCTCGAGTGGGCTGGCGGGGCGGTCTTTTTCCTTAAAGTTGGGTAATATTCTAGTATGTCCTCTGTCCCTAAAGCTGCAACCACGTGGCTAAGACATAAAGATTTTGTTAGATGTGGTCATCATCCGTGCAAAACCTGTGGTTTTGCTTGTCCCGCTAAAGAATTTACGAACTCCGATGGTTTTAAGATGTATCCCATTTTGAGATACATTAATTGCAATACCTGTTTGGTCATATATATGGTTCGCTGCACTCTTTGCAACTTATCACATATACCACAAGAAAACTCAAAACACGTTTTTTGGAACATCTTTATGACATCAAACATAATGCACAGAGAAATAAATCTAATGTTTCCCAACATTTTGTTGATATGCATAACTAACACAGCTGGTTTGCAGGTTATAGGTATAGAGAGAGTTAATAGAAATTTACGAGGTGGGAATCTTGAACATATTTTACATGATAGAGAGGCTTTTTGGATACTAACATTAGACGCCATCGCTCCTAAAGGGTTAAATCTCTGCAGGGAAATTATGTTACATTTCTAATTAGCTTTACCTCTCTTCTCTGTGTCTTTTAACATTGTTTCTCTTCATTTACCATCTAATATGCTGTAAGTTTAGTCTTTTCCTACACGATCATACGCAGTTAGTTGTCTCACTCATGGAGCACATTTGCGTTCCACGTTGTGGTACTTCCTCTTGCGTCCTTCCGGTTTCTGTTGCCGGAGACGCCACATACACATGGTCTCAACATGAGGAGTTTAACTTCTGTGCTTTGGTAAAATTTTTGGTAGGTTAATTTTTCCCGGGGCGCTCAATTTGGGGGCCTTAAATTTTTTTATTTGCACTATAAAGAGGCAATGTTTTCTTCATGTTGCTACGACTAAAAAGG
The DNA here is from genome assembly GCA_025379985.1 of Phyllomedusa bahiana. Classification (NCBI taxonomy): domain Eukaryota; kingdom Metazoa; phylum Chordata; class Amphibia; order Anura; family Hylidae; genus Phyllomedusa; species Phyllomedusa bahiana. The sequence goes on along the minus strand of JAODAL010014839.1, from coordinate 41,457 downwards.
ATGTTTCCCCCGGTTTAAGGGGGCCTATTTCGGTCCCTAATTCGCCCGAAGTGCCCAAATTACGGGCCCGAAAACGCCCATTCATTACGTAATTCACAGTTCTCATAGAGAACATGGATTACGTTCTCTTCCGCCCGTCGAATCGCCGGCGGGGAGATAAATGACATGTCACTTTTGCGGCGTTCACGCGCCGCTCAGGATAGTCTTGGCCGGCGAAGTGTCGGCCTGCTATCCCCGCTTCCCGCCACAGCCCCGTCCACACGGCGTAATTGCGGGGCGTAATTACGTCCCGCAATTAAGCCGTGTGAACATAGCCTAAGGGTGCTGTGACGCCCGAAACATGTCAGCGTACTTGTGATTTGCTTTGTACCATGTTACACCGGTAACTACTTTTTGCACTATATTTTTATGGCAATACTTCAATAAAGCATTTTGGTATTTTACTCTACCCCTGTGCTGACCATTTGGACTTTTCTTGCATCTATACAGTGATGTGTATATCTTGGGGCACGGTCTGAGCACGGAGCTTTGATATACTACACTAGGTGAGCTGATTTACCTTTTTTCCACTATATGCTCTATTATTCTATATGAGGCCATCGAGGCAGTGTCGTGGTAATCACTAGGGTAGATTTTTTCACAGTACCCCAATGGATACCTCGATTGTAGCCTTAGCGTAGTGTTCATCCACCCTTAGAAGGACCCAAATACTTACAAATTGATAAGATACAGATATGGCTGAGTAACTATGGTTTTATTTCTCAATCATTCATATACGTGTAGGAGCTATCATTTGGATGTTCACAGGTAAGATAAAATTATTTGATTGTATAATGGGACACACTTACAGGATTTGGTTTAATACTATGCAAAAGTTTTATTTTATTATTTTTATTTTTTTTTTGGTAGTTTAAAATATATTTTTGGGACCCACATTTGTAAAAAAATTTGAACAACTTAATTCTTCCAGGCCATCTATAATGTATGTGTTGTATACTGTTTTTTTAAAATTTGTTAATTTTTTGTGATGATTCCCCAAAAATTTGGGACTAAAGAAAAAAAGCTTTTAAAAGGTAGAAAAAAAACCAGTGTGGGCCCACGGTGCGTTCGGAACGGGGGGAAACACACGCTTTGGGTTTTTTTTTTAATTTGTTGATTAGGGGCCCACACAAATTTGCCCGTAAAACACATGAAAAAAACCGGGCATCAAAACAATTTTAAACCCTTTTATTTATATTATTGAAACCCAGTGGAGTTTTGGTTTTGTGACTAGAAATTTTGTGAAATTTTAATCAAGCAAATTTTAAAAAACAAAAGGTTCGGGTATCACATAGGGTTCTCCCCCAACCCCAAATGGCCACACTACAATTATGCCTTGAGTGTCTATCATAGGGGGTGTTCCCCCCTTGCTTTAAAGTTTCCCTGTGGCCAAAAAACCTAACTCACATCCCAGGGGGTGGGGTTTTCAATTTGCGGGGTCCCAATTGCTTACCTACAAAATAGGGTGACCCATTACCAATGTCTGAAAACTGGTGCGTTTTTTGGCATTAAAGTTAAACGGGTTAAAAATAAAATTTTATTGTGATCTTCATTAATTGTGTTGCCTAAAAATTATTCTTTCATGTTTGCCCAAATTTACCATTGTATAAAAGTATAAGATAATGATTTTGCAGTGGCAAAATCAGTACAAATCAACCGTAAATCATCATTTTTGATGCTCTGCTGCTTTTTCACTATTCAGTCTCAACGTATTCTCAGCTTCTCAGGAGTCCTAGCTGATTGGTTTCCCTTTTTCCAGTAAAAGTTTTACTTTTTCAAAGGGAAAGGGAAATCCCCACTTTGATTTAAATATTTTGTTTCCAAATTTTACATGTGCCTCCTTTTCAGGGTTTCCCTCCCAAAAATTACAGAAAAAATAGGGGCCAAAATTTCAAAGTACTTTTTACGTTAAAATGACGGACACCATGACGGAAAACCCGATGGACTGCGGCATAGTCAATGAGGTGTGTTAGGCACTCTTGGTGTCCTTCATGAAATGGATCCAGCACCATCTCAGTGCCGGAGGTTTCAAAAAAGGGAAACCCTTTTAAGGGGAGATTTAAATCAGCGTGGGAAAAACCCCTTTGAAACTACGGGTTTTTGATTTGAGAACCCCTAAACCACCCAAACAGGTTCCCCTTTAAAGTATAGTTTTCCCTCCTATATAAAGGATTTGAAAACTTTTTCTATCTCTGCATTGCTCTCCTGTTACTTCCCCTCTGTGGGGCCCAGAGGTTGCAATGACCCACTTAAGTGCAAGAACATTGTAACAAATTGGTGACTTTCTGCTATCTACCACTACTAGATGGGTTGTGTACTATATGATAGTCTTGTCTATACCTTTAATAAATTTGGGACTTCTGGGTGCTTTTTGTTTTTCCATTTTTTCCAATTTTTTCCAAATTTTGCAAAAAATTTTGGGACAAAAAATTTTTAAGGGGATTTCCCCCCGGGGAAGGGTTTTCAGGCCCGGTTTTGCGGTTTTTCGGGCCGCCTGAAAAACCCGGGGAAAATGAAACAAATGGTGCTCTTTGGAAAAAACCCCGTGAGAGTCCCCCTGAAGGGTTTTCCGTCCCGGGGTTTTGGGCCCCCGGGGGGGTTTTTTGGCCGCAAAACATTGTAGAAGACAAATTTTTTGGGCGGTTTCCGGGGCGGGGAAAATGGGCCTTTTTCAAGGGAAGGGGGGGGGCCTTTTTTTCCCCTTTATCGCGGGGAAAAAAGGAAAAACCGCCCCCCCCCCCGGGGGCGTGGGTTTCGGCCGCAAAACAGGACAAATACCGGCCGGTTATTTGTCCAATGCCGTGGGAATGCACCCAGGGCTGCCATACAGGGGGTACAACCTCCCGTATGGGGCCCCGGTTTGGTTAAGGGGGGCCCCCCTGCAGTGGGGCCCCCAGCTCCTGTGGGCCCCGGGGCGGCAAATGCGTCGGGTCCCCGGGGGGCCCGCGGCATCCCGGGCCCTGGAAAAGCCCGGGCCCCGGTCCCGAGCGCTCAGAGGGCCGGGCCCGCGCGGGGTCAGCGGGGGACAGCGCCACTAGCGCTTTCGCTCCGCCACCGCTCTGGCAGGCTTTGGGGGGGACTTTTGGCCCTTTAGCCGGCGGGGCCGGCCCCTTTTGCTGACGTTGGCGGGCGGGGGTGACGTTTACTTTTATCCCCCCGCCTATGAGGGCGGCAGGAGGGCCGGGAGGGAAAATCAGAGAGCCGGGGGCGCCAGGGAGGCCCGGGGCCCGGGAAGTTTCTTTTTTTTTTTTTTTTCTTTGGAAAGCAGGGGCCCGGAAAAAAAGGGGGTGGCTTAAAAAGGGGGCCCCCCCGACTATACCTAAAAGGGGGCCCTGACGTGGGGTAAAAAAGGGGGGCCCCGGGCTATACCTAAAAGGGGGGGGTGGGGGGCCCATTCCCAAAAGGGGGGCCCCTGACCTATACCTAAAAGGGGGGCCCCCGACGTGGCTAAAAAGGGGGCCAAAGACTATACCCCAAAAGGGGCCCTGACGGGGTTGGGCTTAAAAAAGGGGGGCCCTGAAAAAAAGGGGGCCGGGTTTAAAAGGGGGGCCTTGGGCATACCCAAAAGAGGGCCCGACTATGGCTAAAAAAAGGGGGGCCCGGCGCTTTGGGTAAAGGGAGCCCCGTGTTGGGTAAAAAGGGGGGGGCCCCTGACCCATAACCCCCTTTTAATAAAAGGGGGGGGTGACGCTGGGTAAAAGGGGGGGGCCCCGACGCTGGCTTAAAAAAAGGGGGGCCCTGGGCTAAAACCCAAAAGGGGGCCCTGACTATACCTTTAAAAAGGGGGGGTGGCTTCCTAAAAGGGGGGCCCCCCGGGCGCTCCAAAAGGGGGCCCCCTGACGGGTGGCTAAAAAGGGGCCTGACTATACCTAAAAAAAGGGGGGGCCCCGACGTGGCTTTTAAAAAGGGGGGGGCCCTGACTTTTGCCTAAAAAAAGGGGGACCCTGGGGGGTCTGCCTAACGCTAAAGGGGGCCCTGACTCGCCTAACGTAAAGGGGGCCCGATTGCCCAACGTAAAGGGGGGCCCTTTACTCTGCCCCAACGCTAAGGGGGCCCTCACTCTGCCTAAGCTTTTAAAAAGGGGCCCTCACTCTGCCTTTGCCCTAAAAAAGGGGCCCCGACTTGCCTAAACCCTAAAGGGGGCCCCTACTTGGCCCACCCTAAAAGGGGGGCCCCCACTTACCTTTTTTCATAAAGGGGGCCCTCACTTACCCAAAAATAAAAGGGGGGGCCCGACTTAAACCCAAACCTAAAGGGGGCCATGGTTTTTCCTACAAATTAAAGGGGGGCCCCGGGCTGCCTACAAACCAAAAGGGGGGGTGACACCCAAAAAACTAGCTAAAGGGGGCCCTAAATACCTTCAAACTAAAAGGGGGCTTTACCCGCACATAGCTAAAAAGGGGGGGCCCCCCCACTTCCCGCACACTGCTAAAGGGGGGCTCCTAACCACCGGGAACCAAAAGGGTTTTGGTTACTACCTTGGGGGGCCCCCCCTTTCTAAAAAATACCCCCCCCAAAACCCAAAACCCCTGTGCTCCCAACCCCAGGCCCGGATCCCAACTAAAACCCCCAAATAGGGCCCCCGTCTTAATTACCGGGGGGTTGCCCGGGCCTTTGCAACCCCAACGCCCTTGTTTTTTCTTTCCCTTTAAAAGGTTTAAAAATAAATTTAAAGGGCAAAAAGGGCCAAAATTTTTTTTTCCCCCAAAAAAACCAAAATTTTTCTCTTGGGGGGTTTTTCCCCTTTCCCAAAACCCTTCCCCCAAACCCCCCGGATATTAGGGTTAAGGTTTAAGGCCCTTTAAAACCCCCATCCCAATTTGGGAAGTTTGTAGAAGGTTTTGGGGAATTTTGGTTTAATTGATTCTTTGGAAAAATTTTTCTGATTATTTTTTTTTATTTTTTTTGCAGGGAAATTATTGTGGCCCGGGCAATTCCTCCCCCGGGTTTGGAACAAATTTTTAAAAACAAGGGGGAAAAAGAACCCTTAAAAAGGAAAAGGCCCTTAGTAGGGCGGGTTTGAGTTTCCCCCAGGCAGGGGTTTTATTTTCCCCTTTTTGGGCAGGTTTGGGATTATTAAAAAATTGGGGCACTCCGGCGGTTTTAGCCCCAGGGGAAGGCTATATAGTAGGGGGTTCTAGTTTTTGGGGGGTAAGGGGAGGGGCCACGTATTTGGGGGCCCTATTGGGGGGAGGGAGGGGGATGGGGGAACACCGGCCTTGTGGGGTAGGGGGGTTACCAACAGGGGACCCGGGGGTTATTTTGGGGAAGGGGCATTGGGGCCAAGGGGAAATTTTGGGGCCCCGGAACGTATGGGGGTGGAGGGGTTTTATGGGGGGAAAGGGGGGGAGTGGGGGAAAAGGGGGATTACCCCAAGGATGTGGGGGAAAGGGGGTTTTATGGGGGGAAAGGGGGTTTTTTTGGGGGGGGAGGGGGTTTCCCTTTTGGGGGGGTGGGGAAAATTGGGTTTTGGGGGGGAGGGGTTTTTTGGGGGGGAGGGGGAACGGGTTTTTGGGTTTGGGGGGAGGAGTTTGGGTGGAAGGGGAAGGTATGGGGTGGGGGGGTATTTTGGGGGGGAGGGGGTTTTTTATGGGGGTGGGAGGGGGGGGGAAATTTTTATGGGGTAAAGGGGGTATGGGGGAATTGGTATGGGGGGGGAAGGGGGGGGAAAGGACTTAAAAGGGGGGAAGGGGGAAAATTTGGGGGGGGAAGGGATTATTATTGGGGGGAGGGGGAGATTATGGGGGGAAAAGGGGGAATTTTTTAGGGGGGGGGAAAGAAAATTGGGGGGAAAGGGGGGGAAGAAAATGGGGAGGGGGAACCTTATTGGGGGGGAGGGTATTTAGGGGGGAAACGAGGAAAAATTGGTGATTTGGGGGGGAGGGGATTATAGGGGGGGGAGGGAAAAGGGGGCCGAGGGGTTGGGGGGGAGAAATTGGGTGGAAAGGGGGAAAAATTTAGGGGGGGGAGGGGGGCATTTATGGGGGGAGGGGGAATTTTTGGGGGAGGGGGAATTTTTTGGGGGGAGGGGGTTTTTTATTGGGGGGAGGGGGGTATAGGAGCCACAGGGGCCCTTTCAAACAAATTAAACACCCTTTTGGGTGGCGCGTTCTTCTTGGTTTTCCCCCGGGGTTCCCCCCAGGGTTTTTTTGGGGGCCCCGGTGTGATTTGGGGAAAAAGGTGCGGCATTTAATTATCCTTGAGGCGTTTTTGGGGGGGGGCGGGGGCCTCGGTTTGAGGGGCCCCCCGGGGGAACCCCGGTTGTGGGGCCCCGGGGTTTACAGGGGGGGCCCAGAATGTTCGGGGAGGGGCCTTTTTTTCTGTAGGCGGGCCGGAGCCCCTTAAACCACCTTTTGGGGCCCATGGGGGTTCGGGGCCCCAGGGGTTCTAAAAAATAACGGTTGCCCCCTTTGGTATTTCCCCCCCCCAAAGGAATTTAAAGGGGTTTACTAAAAAAGGGGGGATTTCCAGGAGGTTGAACCCGGGGGCTCTTTTTTCAATTATTTTCCCATTTCCCCAAAAAAGGGGTTTTCCTAATTTCCGGGGGGGCCCCATTTTCCTAATGGGTTTTTTAAAAAAATTTGGAAATAATTGCGAGGGCCAGGGCCCAAGTTTTAGCCTTTTTCTTTAAAAAGGGGGGCTTTAAACCCCCATTTTAATTTTTATTAATTTTTGGGTTTTGTCCCATGGGAATTTTAAATAATTTTTTAAAATTTGGAAAAAATTTAAAAAATTTTTTTAAACCGAAAGGGAAGATTAACCAGGGGAAGGTTTGGAAAAAGCCTGAAATTTAAACCCCGGGGGATTGGGTTCAGATTTTTTTTTTTTTTTTTAGATTTCCCGTTTTGAAAAGGAAAAAGCTTTTTTTCAGTTTTAGCTGAAAATATTTCATTTTTACACGGATTCCTGGAAAAAAAGCACCTCAAAATTTGTTATGCAACTTCTTCCAAGTTCATCAATACCCTATATGTGGGTGTAAACTATTGTTTGGGCGCATGGCAGGTTGTACAGGGAGCTTTTGGCATGCAAATTTTGGTGGTACATTTGTACAAAGTACAATTGCCAAAGTACTAGAACAGGTGAAACCTTCCAGAAGTCACCCCATTTTGTATATTTAGCATTTTGGGCCTACAGGTGTTTCACGTTTTTTTTTTTAGCATTGGGCCATGAAATTGTAAAAAAAAACAGCAATTCAGACATTATTTTTTGGGTTTCATTTTTACAACATTTACTGTGCAGTATAAATGGCAGGATAACTTTACTATGCAGGTCTGTACAGTTACAACTATATCAATTTCATATATTTTTTTATGTTTTACTACTTTTACACAATAGAAATGTGTATTGTAATAATGTGTGTTGTAAAATAATTGCGTTTATCGTCATATTCTGACAGCCATAACTTTTTATTTTTTCTGTATACGGAGCTGTATCAGGGCTTGTTTTTTGTTTCTATGACACTTTGCTTTTTATCAAGGTTTTTGGGAGGCAGTACAAACGAAAAACAGCAATCCTGGTAGTGTTTTTAATTTTTCACAGAAGGTACCATGTGGTATAAATTACATGTTAACTTTAATCAGCAGGTTGATACAATAACTATGATAACAATTTTTTTTTATGTTTTACTGCTTTTACACAATAAAAACACTTTTATTTAAAAAGGAATACACATTTTTGCATCACAATAGTCTGACAGGCACAACTTTTTTATTTTTCTGCACAAAGAAATGTGTAGGGGCTTATTTTTTGTGAGATAAGTTGACGTTTTTGGTATAATTTTGGAGGGCACATAACTTTTTGATCGCCTTTAAATCCATTTTTGGGGAACCAGGATGAAGAAAATACAGCAATCCTGGTAGTGTTTTTTTTTTACAGCGCTCACCGCTGTGGGGTGACACAATTACAAGGATTGAAAATTAGACCGGCTCACCTGGACATAGTGCAAGAATCCAATAATCCTTCAATCATTCACAGCACAGAAAAAAAAAATCCAAAATGTGGACCAGCACGAGATTATAGATGCAGCAAAATTTATTCTAAATAGTTAAAAAAATTATAAAAAAAGGCATAACTGAACAGAAAGAATAAACTTCTCTGATGTATTTTAGACTCTAAACAGTCCGTAGTCATAGATGATTATAGCAATACCCAATTTATTTATTTTTTTCAGGTTTTTTAATGTTTTGTAAATAAATGTTTTTATTGTGTAAAACAATATTTTTGCATCACTATCTTCTGGTAGCCATGATTTTTAAAATTTTCTGTATACGGAGCTGTGTAAGGGCTTTTTATTTGCAGGATAAACTGTTTTCATTGCTACAATGTAGGGGTTTATATAAATTGATTACTTTTTATTAAATTTTTTGTGCAGCGGGCATGGACAAAAATTGCAATTCTACCATTTTTTTTTTGTTTTTGTGTTTATTGCGTTCATAACGCTGGTTAAGTAACATGACAGATTTATAGGTTACGTCGCTACGCACGTGGCAACACCAAATATGTGTACTTTTTTTTACAGGGTACTTGACTCAGAGATCAATGTTCTAATGCAGTGCAGTACATGACTGCGTTGCACTTTATTAGCCACTGTCATTCACAATGCCCCGCCATGTCCTCTGGGCATGGGCGGGTGTGGTATGTCAGAAACAACCTGGAATCCTTTGTAAGTCTTTCGGGTCGTCTTGTCAGACATCGGCACCCTGTGATCACGCGGCAGGGGTGCTGCTGGAGACGGAGCTCTCTTCCTCTGTTACCGCAAGTCCTCAGTTGTAACTTACAGCTTGTATCCTCGCAGAGATCATGTGGGGTCTATTTTTGAGCCCTTCTCATTGCCTTGCTCTAAATTTATGTCAATTTGTGAGAATCCCATCCCAACCATGATGTGAATTTATGTCAAATGTCAGGAAGTAGTTCAGTTAGCAGTGGGCCCCTGTGCTGCTGAACTGGTTGCACCAATAATGGGTGACATGTATGAGCTAGGCACAAAGAGGCCAGTTCTAAATAGCTTTAAGGTAGTGTAGACTGCGCTAGAATGTACGGACCTGTTCTTCTGCAGTTCATACATACAGGCGTATTGTAGTGCCAATACGACAAGCCTGGCTCAGGTAAGTTATCTTTAACTTGGTCTGCCTGTTCCAGCAGTAATGCGCCCTACTTTGCCATCATCCAGTCATAAATGTGTAGAATCATCGGTGTGACGCCCAAAGAACGCCCCCATATCTTAGGCGCATTACAGAGTGCTGCAAAATGCGGCTACTTTTGGAATGCGTCTGTTCATACATTGAGAGAACAGGGCTGTGCCAGTTTTTGGGCTGACAGGATGCCAGAATACTGGCACAGCCCCATACATACATATCGCCCAATATGTCTACTGCACTCTGTATTTTTACCATTCAACATTTGTCAAGTAAAGTATGAAAGTTTCTTAAGAGGACATGTAAATTGTACAAACAGAATGTAGAAGTAGCCAAGAAATGTATTAACACTTTCAGCGATGAGAGAGAATATTTCCGTACCTTCTTGTGCAGTAACTGTCGATCTCCATCATTTTCCACTGTTTCTGCCATTAAAGCCATCGATAAGCACACAGCTCTGTCCTTTTCAGTCACAAACTTTTAACATCTTTTAAAAAAAAAAAGGAAAATCTGGATTCATATCAGTTGGAGAACCAAATAGTTGTACAATATAGAAAGGTTGTCTCATGAAGACAGCCTCCTTTCAAGAGGAAGCTTCTGTAATGGAAAGGTAATATTATATGACAGCAATATAAAAAGGTGACCAACCATGTAATGCATGGACACACTTGAGCAGCTTTCCTGTCTGGCATAGGAATGATCTCCATCAGTCACATTTAAACTGTGACCAGGTATGTCTGTTGCTTTGTGGCTGAGATCTTGGTAGTCCAAAAGGCTTACAATTCAAAATAATAGCATTTTCATTTGACTGGGGCAGATCTAGGAGATTAGATATTCCACAAACTGACTTTTGGCAAAGATGAGATCCTATCAAAGCACCCTGCTTAGTCCATACTGCTACTGGTGTGTCCATGGATATTGTATAGTTGTGAGCTTGACACCTATTTGCAATAGGGTATGTTGTAAATCAATATTCAGGGGTGCCCACACACTTTTGGCCATATAATGTAACGTAGCGCAATCTGAGCTTTATTGTAGTGATAAAAAACTCTTCTCTGCATTGACAGGGATATAAAAAATAATATACCTGCTGACTGCAGCCTTCACTAGAGGGAGCATGGGAGCTTACTATGTATTGTACAATTACAAACCCATTAAAGGGGTTGACTCACTATATCGCTTTACTCTGCCACATGCAGCTTTAGGCTGTGTCTCCACTGCACAAAAACAATGAAAATATGACTGTAAAGAAGTCCCATAGACTTGTATAGTAAAAGAAGTTCTGTTGTTTCCATAGAACATCTTTTTTTCTGTTAATTTTATTTGCTGGTCATTTTTTTAAACGTTGCAAAAAACAACTGAGGGCAGAAAATTTACTATGTAGTCTATGTAAAGCACTGGACATTTTTGGCAAATTTTTGCAGAAACCATAGCAATTATAATGCTTTGCATTTCGGCAAAAAAAATGCATGTAAAAAATGTGCCAAAAATGACCATTTTTTCAGCAGCTTTTGACAGGCAGTGGACAAAAAACTCAGTTTTCTGAATGTTTTTAGGATTTGGTTTTCAGTGGGGTTTTTTTTTTTGTCCAATGCCGTGGATTCACACTTCCTGGCCAGGCTGTGGGTGGCTCTATCAATAGTGATTGGCATATCAGCTCTGTATTCCTAGTTGATCCTGTTACAGTGAAATAAATGCTGGAGGTTTATAATCTGTATTGCACAAGGGTAAAGAGCTCTAAAGAGTTAAAGCTTGTCGATAAGTAATGTAAATGAGCTCTGTATTTCAAGATCATTAGCACTGCAGAGAGCAAGTTATTATCCTGACAACTGCTTCAGCCTGTAAGAGCAGAGAGAGGTACCTGGTGACTAGGGAAACTTGTGTGCAAAAGAGAAATAAAATCAGAACAGCAATATATTTGGTAAAGGTCTTTATTTACTTTTGCCTACATGTTTAAAACTAATGAAAGAAATGAGAAAACCCTATTAACCCCTTAGGGCATGTCCCCACAGCATAGGACAAATACCGCTGGTTACAGTGCAGGATGATTCCCACACCATCCCGCGCTGTTTCACCCCTTAGATGCCGTGACAAACATGGCCGTGGCGTCTAAAGGAATGAGAAACGGTGCCGTGCACCATTCCTCACTCCGAACGGGGTCCCTGCAGTGAGATCACAGGGTTCCGATCGGTTTACATGGCGCCTTCCATCACTGCCATGTTTTATGTCTCATTACTTCCTGCCCCAGGCAGGAACTCGTGAAACTGCCATATTGGTACACCCTAATGCATTGTCTATACAATGCATAAGTTTGTGGAAATGATCGAGCTCCCTAGTGGTAAAGCTACCTAGGGGGACTCAAAAGTTTAAAAGTGAAAAAATAAAAAAATATTAAAAGTTCAAATCACCCCCCTTTTGCCATTTTCCAAATCTAAAAAATTAAATAATAAAAAATTACACTTATTTGGTATGGCCACGTCTGAAAAAGTATGATGTATTAAAATATAACATAATTTATTCTGTACGCTGAACACCTTAGAATAAAGAAAAACGCATTCTTTTTATCATTTCACGTCCCCTAAAAATTGGAATAAAAGTGGTAAAAAAAGTTGCATGTATTCCAAACTGGTAACAATAAAAAGTTTTATATATATAGAAGTCGGTCCCCAATCATAGGCAAATTATATACTGAGTCCTGTATGGTTCACAGAGCCAGGTTCTCCAAGCCTGCTAACAATGCTTGCAAGTAGAAATGGTGGAACCAATAAAAAATTTCAAAAACTTTAATATTTCCTTGTTAAAAAACACATCTCACTGACATTAATCCATAAGAAATAGAGTGTCAGGTAATGCAACAAATTACAAGATAGGATACTCAGTATTTAGTTGCGGCCATCCATGCCGTTCAAACGCATCAGTCCATTGATCGCTCCCACCACGAGGAGCAGGAGACGCCGACCACCAGAGCGGGCAAAGACGCGCAGCAAGTGCAATGGATGGCCGCAACTAAATACTGAGTATCCTATCTTGTAATTTGTTGCATTACCTGACACTCTATTTCGTATGGATTAATGTCAGTGAGATGTGTTTTTTAACAAGGAAATATTAAAGTTTTTGAAATTTTTTATTGGTTCCACCATTTCTACTTGCAAACAATAAAAAGTTTACTTAGCCCACATAAATCCCCCTCACTCAAGTCCGTAGGTATTAGTACACAAGCTGCTAAAAAAACTGATGGTTGGACCGTACCAAAAACCACAAGGAATGAAGGTTACATTTATACTTTTAAAGTGATTTATATGTCCTTGATGTGAAGATTTTCAATGCATCATTAAAATTTCAGAAAAATATTAATGACTTGGATTGAAATTAACAGCATAGTGTATGGCAATCGATTATAATATAAGGAGTTGGGTGGACCCTACTAATGTTGCAATTTCAGTAACCTATGGTATAAATTGAAAAAATAGGTGGTATACACAAAAATTGAACAGGGAACACATCATTTATACTAGAGAGTGAACGGCCCCCCAAAAAATCCTGCAAACATTGCGTAAGTTTTTTTTCACATTTTGCTCCACTTGGAATTTTTTTGCGGTTTCCCAGTATATTTTATGGTACAGTGAGTGACATAATTAGAAAGTACATTTTATCCCGCAAAATAGAAGCCCTCATCTGTCTAGGTAGGTGGAAAAGTAAAAAAGTTATGGCTCTTGGAAGGCGAGGAGGACAAACGAATGTGACAAAAAAAAAACGCAAGGTCCTTAAGGAGTTAAGAATCCAACAATTATTCTTGTTTCATTATCTAAGCTTTCACTTTTTTGTTGACATAGCTATGTGAGGGCTTGTCTTTTGTGGGTGAGATGCTTCTTTTCTTGGCACCATTTTGGGGTACATATACTTTACTGATTAACTTTAATTAATTCTTTCTGGAAGGAAAAGAAAAACACAATTCTGTCTTTTTTTGTATAATTCACCATCTGTCATAAACAACATGTTTATTTTGGGAGTAAGTACAATGATGGCAAAACTAAATTTAAACAGGCTTTTCATGTTTTTCTTCTTTTGCACCATAAAAAATTGTGTTGTTGTATTCATAGACTCATTTACATTTTTCTTTCAACGGACTAATATAAGGTTTAATTATAGCAGGCTGAGCTGTAGATTTTGTTTGTGCCATTATATTGTACATGTGACTTTTTGATTGCTCTTTATTCTGTTTATTTTTTGAAGCAGAGAGCTTCTATGACTTAATTTTAGCAGTCACTTGGGGTGACTTTTTTTTTAAAGATAGGTATCCTTTAATTACGCGGAACGGAAGTATTTCTGATCCCTGCCATTTTAGGCAGATATCAGCTGTGTAAGGGTCCATCTACACAGCAAGGATTTCCAGTCGGCAGTCCTTGTGGATTCAGATTTTAAAAACCGTCAGAATCTGACTGTAAACCATTCCCATGGGACTCAGTTGAAAATCCGAGTTGTAGTCCACACGACTCAGATTTTTATTGAGGTATCAAAACCTGTTCTTTCAAAAAACATGTTCAATAATCTGCCATATTCCTGGTAAAAAAAAAAAAAAAAAACCTGTCCCAAACATTTCTATGTCAGATCTGTGTCCAAAGCCCCATGGAGATGAATGGGACTCGTTTTCTGACTGTAATCTGGCTGAAAAAAGGTCTAAAATCCACTTTGAAAACTGCATCAAAATACTTGGATGACGCAGTGTTAGGATTCAGAATCTGATGAGTATTTTGACATCTGTCGTGTAGACGTACCCTAACACAGCCAGCACAAGTTAGTGACAGACATGCTGTTTCCTGTGGTGTGTCCCTTATTCAGTAAGGTGCAGTAGTTTCATTTACTACTAAAATCTGCCAATTTTCAGCCTGCTCTGCCAGAGATGAGCCATGAGCAGGTGTTAGTCCCGCCCACCTGTGGCTATCCCCACCTCTTCACGGCTGTTTAACCTATTACTTTGAATCAGTAGAAACCTGTGAGTAACCAGCAGGTGGGCGTGACTATCCACGGGTGGGCAGGGCTAACGTGTTCATGAGTTAAGCGGAATCTTCTCTGGCAGAACAGGCTGCAAACTGCTAGATTTGAGCATTAAATGCTCTGAAACTCCTGCATCTTACAGAATAAAGGACACAGCGCTGGAAACAGCAGGTCTGTCACTAGCTTGTACTGTCCTCAGCAAGGGAGGCATAATCTATGTGATAGGTTCCCTTTAAGCCCTCGCTGGTGACAGCTGCAGGTATTCAGTATTATCTTAAAGGGATTTTCCAAGAATTTTAAAAACTAGAATAGGAAATTAACCCATATTTACCTTTCCCAGCAGGTCTGTCACTAGCTTGTGCTGTCCTCACAAGGTAGGCATAATCTATGTGATAGGTTCCCTTTAAGCTCTCGCTGGTGATAGCTGCAGGTATTCAGTATTATCTTAAAGGGATTTTCTAAGAATTTTAAAAACTAGAATAGGAAATTAACCCATACTTACCTTTCCCAGAACTCCAGTGTTCTCCCTCCTACCAGTGTTCTTCCCCGCACACAGGTGCCTCACTGAAGCCAAGGCCGAGAACAAAGCTCCTGAAGGTCAGTCTGATGCTTATATACCCAGCAATAACAGATAACTGCTGATAGTTGAATAATCTTTCTTTCATTGAATCAAATCAATAAGCAATGTATGTAAAAATACCATTGCTTACTGGTTCATGTGGACAGGTCCCATAAAATTGACGGCACTCTGGGGCTGTAGATATTAAAAAAAGCCAGCTTCAGTAGACATTAAACAGCTCCTGTGCATTCTCAGGAGCTGTTTTAATACAAATGTCTGAAATAGCTTAGGCAGGGGCTGTGAACAGACACGCATGTGTGTTCATGATTCCCGACCACTAGCCACATCATTGTGACGAGTGCCTCCCAGCCAACAATCTCTACAAAGACCTGTGGCCGGGAGCTATAGTGGTGCAAGAAAAAGAAGACTTGGGAAAAGGTACAGAATTGATAAACATTTACGCTAGATAACAAAACTTCTTAAAATTAATGGTCTGAGCTGTTTATCACCGATCGCAGAAGTAGGAATAACCCTTTAACGCACAATGACGTACGTGATATATGTCAATTTGTGTTAAGAGATTAATAAACCAGCCCTTTTGTGCCTTGCTCAGAGGCATCTCATAGGATTAATGTATGAAAACAAAGAATTATCATTAGGACAGGAGACCAGAAATTACATTTTAAAGCTTGTCATAGCTGAATATTACGGCCTTTTCAGGAGCATCTCTCTAAACCCTGGGAATGTGCTTAGAAGTCAATGATTTTCCATGTGTAAAGTTAATTACAAGTAATTTTTTTAAATGATGTTCAATATTTAACTATGATCTTCTTTACCAATGTCCTAATACTTACAGACTATTAAAACCATTCAAGGGTGGGCTAATTTTTCCTAAACTGCACTTTGGCTATTATATTTTTTTGCAATCACTGTAAGGGCAGTTTCACTATTGCTACTACTAGTAAAAACTTATGTATTTTTTCAAGTATTTTTGGGGCACAAACTGCAGTAGACAGATGTTAGCTAGAAGCCAATAGGCAAATACACAGTTAAAGGGGTTGTCTCACTACACAGTCCTGTTTTCTTGGTTTCATTTTGAATTCAGGGGCGAGTTTACTGGCTTCTGCTAGGCTGCAGTAGAAGCCAGGTCTGTAGCTATAGCGACCAGTGCTGGCAGCCTATCAGGAGAGAGTAAACAGGTTTGTAGCTATAGCGACTTGAGAAGCTGATGCAGTCCATACAAGAGGGGATATCTAGGAATAGGTAGGACAATGTTGATGGACATATATTGCAAAGTAACTTGTTTTTCCAAGATCCTTAACATAACAAGCAGTCCTTGTAGTGAGACAACCCCTTAAAGCCACATTATTATAACTACTTCCTATTTTTTACTTTGATGTAGCCTCTGAAGAAAGTCACATGTCGTGAACTGACTGGATGGGCATATAAATTGTGCGATAGGCCGTCTGCATATATATTCCTCGGTGGTGTCATGGGAAAAATGGGCAATTTATCAGAGTTACAAAAAGAGCTAATTAATGGCTTTCAGGCCAAGGGTGGCAGTATTTCTGAAACTGTGCAGTTTGGGAACTGTTATGTGCTGCTGTGGTGGAAGTGTATCATCAGGGAAGAAATGGCAGCATTGTGAATAACTGATGGGGAAACTGCAGAGCAACACGCTTCAATTTTTTCACAGCAAATGGTGCTATTTGGCAAAGGGTTGCCTTCTCCGATGAGTCATGTTTTCTGCTTAATCAAACAGATAGACGGTGTGCCAGGTGAGAAACATTAGAGAACAAATATCCTGCAACTATTGCTGGAAGAGCACAATCTGGTGATGGCAGCAATATGGTCTGGGGATTGTTTTCATGGCATTCTCTGGGTCCACTCATCCATTACTCTTAACAAATTTATGTATTAATCTATCCTGGCAGATTACATACACCCAGACAAGCTGATTGTCTTCCTTGGGGCAGATGGGATCTTCCAGAAAGACATGTCATACTGCTAAAGATGTCCAACATTGCAACATTGGTTGAAAGCGGATGAGCAAGACTTTCAAGTACTACCCTGGCCCCCTACTTCCTCAGACATGAACACAACTGAGAATCTGTGGGACCGCCTTGATCATCATGTCTGCTCTATGGATCTTCCCCCACCACCCTCCAGTAGCTATGGGCACTGCAGTCAACATGGCTCCAGATACCTGTGACAACATACCAGGACCTTACTGAGTCACTCCCAGCCCATCTTGTTACTGTCTGTGCGGTTACTCTGGATATTAGCTGGTGGTCAAAATAATGTGATCCAACTTTGTATAAAATGCACTACAGACATTGCTTTTATCTTTATAGAACATTTTTCATTTTAGGTGCGCTTTTTGGGTTAATAGCAGTTTTTTAAAAACACATCATGCAGTAGGTGTAGCACTTTTTCAGTTAGTTTGTAGCATTTTTTCTCCCCATAGATTTTAACTGTTTTTTTTCTCTACATAAAAAAGGCATCTGTGCATGGGTGTTGTGTTTTTAGTATGTTCATGTTTTTGCATGTACTATTACACACTTCTTTGCAAAAACTACATGAAAAAAATCATGAAGCCTAATAAAAATTCTATGCAAAATAGTTGTGCTCTATGTCTAGAGTGCTCTGAATCTTGTACATTAGATGACCTCGCCTAGGATTAGACTTGGCGTTCTTCCTAGATGTATCCTGTATACAAGCAGATGGGTAATTGTTAGTTTACTGGGTGGTGCTGCTAGCATTGTTAGCAGCACAAAACGTTCTAGACGTTGTTATATAAAATCTTACAATGGATATTGGATGTACAGTTTAAGTTCATTTCAGTTATGTAATAGGTTTGCACATAACTGAATCCTTCATATGTCTACAGGCTGGTATTACGTTTCCAATTTTATAAGGTTCACATGCCGACTTAATGTCACATATAAAAAACAAGACTGACATTAACGTTTATATACATCAAAAAGTACTACAGAGTGTGCCATTTATATGGATACATCTAAATGAAATGGGAATGGTTGGTAATATCGACTTCCTGTTTGTGGCACATTAGTATATGGGAGGGGGAAAACTTGTCAAGATGGGTGTTGACCATGGCGGCCATTTTGAAATCGGCCATTTTGGATCCAACTTTATTTTTTCCAATGGGAAGAGGGTCATGTAACACATCAAACTTATTGAGAATTTCACAAGAAAAACAATGGTGTGCTTGTTGCAGAGCTTAACACATGAGGAGCGGATAGAAATTGTGTGTGACGTCAGATGAACGCAGTACCTGGGTCATTGCAGCAGATTTCAATGCAAGACACCCTATGAGACCACCCATTTCCCATGTTTCAGTTAGCAAACTGCTTGTCAAATTTTGTGAAACAGGTTCAGTGTTGGATTTGCCAAAATGTGGACGCAAGAAAACTCTCACAAATGAAGAAATATCAGTGGCTGTCCTAGCTTCATTCAGCAAGAGCCCACAGCGTAGCACTCGCCGCAGGTCACTGGAGAGTGGTATCATCAATTGAAGATCCCTCCGGCGGCTATTAGCTACTCACAAATGGCACCTTACAAAATCCAGCTGCTGCAGCATCTCGTCGAGGATGACCCAGATCGGCGCACTGAATTTGCAGAAAGGGCAACACAAAAATTTGAACGGGACCCTCAGTTTACACAGAACATTATGTTCAGTGATGAGGCAAACTTTTTTGTGAATGGTGAAGTTAACAAACAAAACCACCGCTATTGGTCTCATACTAACCTACAGTGGATACATCCCTCCAAGACTGTTGGGACACAAAAATTTATGGTATGGTGTGGTATATGGGGTACAAAGATAGTGGGGCCATTCTTCATCAATAGAAACCTCAATGCCCCTGGATATGTGAAATTGCTACATGATGATGTGTTGCCCTCTTTATGTACTGAAGATGGCACGTTCCCTGAGTTTTTCCAGCAAGATGGTCCACCACCACATTATGGGTTTCAGGTCCAAGCATTTCTACATGAACAGTTTCCTGGAAAGTGGATTGGTCGTCATGGGCCAGTTGAATGGCCACCAGGGTCTCCCGATCTGACCCCCTCAGACTTTTATCTTTGGGGTCATCTGAAGGCAATTGTCTATGCTGTGAAGATACGAGATGTGCAGCATCTGAAACAACGGATACTGGAAGCCTGTGCTAGCATTTGTTCTGCGGTGTTGTGTCATTGTGTCAAGAGCAGGAGAAGAGGGTCGCATTAACAATCTAACACAATGGGCAACACTTTGAACACATTTTATAAGTGATAATAAACTTGTAAATAACTCATGAAAGAATAAAGTTACGTTAAAACCAGCACACCATTGTTTTTTCTTGTGAAATTCTCAATAAGTTTGATGTGTTACATGATCCTTTTCCCATTGGAAAAAATAAAGTTGGATCCAAAATGGCTGACTTCAAAATGGCCGCCATGGTCAACACCCATCTTGAAACATTTTCCCCCTCCCATATACTAATGTGTCACAAACAGGAAGTTGATATCACCAACTATTCCCATTTTATTTAGGTTTTTCCACATAAATGGCCCACCCTGTATATTGAACATATATAGTAATTGTATAATCCATCAGGAAATGAGAACAAGTCCACAAGGAGGTACACAAGTATCAATTTGTGGTCATTCATGCTCATCCAGTAGAACCTGACAGAAGATTTGTTACCTTTCCACATACTGTGCAAATTCTCATTAAACATATTTACATAAAAATCCTACATAAATCCTACATAAAAATGTGTGTGATTTTCCACTGTGTAAGTAAGCCCTTATGCTGGAATTATCTCCTAGGAATTGTTCTGTGGAGTACACACAGGTCTGTAGCCGAGGGTCCATACATATGGCATAGTGCCTGAATACTTCAGGACATTGTTCACTCTAAATGTTTTAACTCTTTAAAGCCTCTTCAAGCTCACAATTCCTGTGCAGGCTACGGTCAATGTCATAACAGTGACTGACATTTCAGCTCTGCTAGTTCCTGCTTCCAGCTTTGCCTGTTAGAGCGACATAGGTGATGGAGTTATTAGGAAAAACAATGACACTGTCTAAGCAGGATGCGTGGCTATAAATAATGGCTAGCAGAACTGTATTTGTCATGAAAGGAAGCTTTTAGTAAGAGAAAAAAACATAGAAGTTGCCAAGACACTGCAGAGTGACTCTGCTATATTTGATGTAAGTACACAGCTATGTGCTCCGCAGACCTAACAGGAAGGCACAAGGTTCTCCTTGGTCAGTAACTCTAATAAGAGTTGAAGATTTTCTCAGTTAAATGATAAAGCATAGACTGAGAAGCAAGCTCCGGCCTAATGATAAAACACAGCAGGAAGTGCTAGAACAGAGGGAGGTGACTGATAACGAGAGAAGCTTGTATAAACAAGCAGGAGATAAAAACTGTTCTAGCTCTGAAATGATTGAAACAACAATGAATTTTGGAATAGGCTTTATTTATCTTTGCCTACAAAAGCAAAGCAAAATGCTGCAAGGTGATCTACATGCATCACAGGTATTAAACTCATGGCTATTTAATGCATAATTATTTGACCTGGTCTTACAACAGTAATGTGTTTAATTACTGTTTTTGTAACATAATAAAACATGGTAGAAAGTGTAGTAAGTGTAGCCAAATAATGGACAATTAACAGTCATGCCATAAACGCTGCTAATTTGGTGCAACTGATTCATTTAATGAAATGGAAGTGTTCAAATAAATAGCAGTGTGGACTTGAATTATTGACGTAATTCATTCTACGAAGAAACAGGTGTCAATTATGGCTCTTATTTAATAAAGGGGAGAAGCCAATGTTATACCTGCTGGTTTTAGCCTATTCTCGGTAAGTACTGTACAATGGGTCGTTCCAGATATTGTAAACAAGGAGAAAGAACTTTGATCAAGAAGTTGATTGGAGAGGGCAAAACATATCAAGAAGTGCAGAAAATAATTGGCTGCTCAGCTAGAAAGATCACCAATGCTTTAAAATGGCATCAAAACCAGAAACACGTGGTAGGAAAAGGAATACGACCATCTGACTAGATCATAGAACAGGAATGGCAAAGAAGAATTCGATGATGAACTCTGGGGAGATGAAAGAAGATCTTCAGTTATCTGTGAGTACTGCAACAATCAGAAGGTGGCCAAGTGAAGCCAAACTATTTGCTAGAAACCATTGCTGAAAAAAATACATGTCCTGAAAAGGTTATAGTTTACCAAAGAACACAGTGACTGCCCTAAAGAGAAGTGGTGAAACATTCTATGGACTTATGAAAGCAAGATTGTTCTTATCGGGTCTAAAGGTTTGTCAGACGACTCATAAACCCTGAATTCGAACCACAGTGCACTGTGAAGACTGTAAAAAAAGGTGGTGAAAGCAGAATGGTTTGGGGATGTTTCTCATGCTCTGGAGTTGGGCCCATTTATCGCATATAAGGCACCATGAACCAGGTTGAATATATAAAAATACTGGAAATGATCATGTTGGCTTATGCTGAAGAAGACATGCCCTTGAAATGGGTGCTTTCACAGGACAAGACCCCAAACACACCAGCAAGCAGGCAACATCCTGGTTCCATACAAGATTGATATTATGAAGTGGCCAGATCTGAATCCGATTGAGAATTTGTGGAGTGACATATAAAATGAAAAACCTAAAAATGTAAATGAACTGAGGAGTGTATTACAGTCTGCTTGGGCTGGAAGACCTGTGTTCAGGTGGCAGATGTTAGTTGACTCCATGGAACAAAGCTGTGGATCATTTCTCAGAAATAAAGTTATGCTGTAAATATTACAGTTGGATAATGAAGACACACACTGCTATTTTTTTTTTTTTTTGTACAGCCTATTATTACATTTTCTTAATTTTCAGTTTCTAATTTGATATTTCAATATTTTTTTCATGTGGATGTGAATTGCAGTACAAGGGGAATACTAGTGAGGTAAAAAAAAAAAAAAAAAAAAGCTTCAGAAGGAGATGTGGTTTCTGTCATTGGGCTAGGATGGGAGAGATTGCATGTAATACTCTTGCCTAGATGTTTCACAGCGTTTTGAGACAAAGTATAAGCCACTTAAATAAAATCTTAGTTACAACTTGTAGCCAAGTGCCAAAGAATAAAATCTAAGACTTAGAAAAAAGTACTTTGGTTTAAGTTTACTGTCTTGGAAGACTCATGCTGTAGCGATGCTTTTCTCAAAATGCTCATAAAGTACAGAATGGAATGAATGCAGCAAAGTATAGGTCAAACCTGGAGGAAAGAACTTTAAAGGGGTTGTCTCACTATAAGGATTGCTTTTTATGTTAAGGATCTTGCAAAAACAAGTCATTTTGTAATATATGTCCATTAACAGTTTCCTACCTATTCTGAGATATCCCCTCTTGTATGGGCTGCATCAGCTCCTCAGGTCGCTATAGCTACAGACCTGTTCAGTCTCTCATGATAGGCTGCCAGCACTGGTTGCTATAGCTATAGACCTGGCTTCTACTGCAGCCTAGTAGAAACCAGTAAACGTCCCTGAATTCAAAATTAAACCAAGAAAACAGGACTGAGGTAAGATGAATCAATGTAGTGAGAAAACCCCTTTAAGTTGGGAGATTTATATTCCTGTAAGACAATAATTGTAAACATATAATTAAAGCTGCACAGGACTCGTTTAAAGTTGGCTATTTAGGACAATCTCTACTTGTTTGATGGTACCCTTGACAATAAGCAGATCACTAAGGGCGACATGTATGAATGTTGGCGCTGACAGGCCAGTTCTAAATCGCTTTAAGGCAGTGAAGAATGAATGAATGTATGAACCTATTCTTCTGCAGGTCATACATACAGGCACAGTCTAGTGCCAATACCACAAGTCAGGCTCAGTCACCACATTTAACCTGGTCTGGCTGTTCTATCTGTTCTGCGCCTAGATTTGGTGTCAAAGAATCAGAAATATGTCTACTTCAATGAATGTGGTGCGACGCCCCCAGAACACCCCAAATCCTTTGGCTCACTAAAAAGTGTTGCACCGGCACTTATTGGAGTGCACCTGTTCATACATTCTTTTTGGTTCCACATACACCATAAAATTGGTGCAGCCCCGTTCATACATATCGTCCTAAATGTTACCTTGCTGAAACCCCCAACACTCAGCTGTTATTTTGGGGGAATTAAGCAGCAGTTTTCCTGCAGCACCAGCTCAGGGGACATTAAAGATTACGTACTACCCATTCATAAAACCGCCACTGACCCAAAAAAACACCAAAAAACAAAACAATGCCCATTCACAAAAATGCCACTGACCCCAAAAAAAACCAGCAAAAACCTAAGTGAGCTCTATATTTCACTATAAAGTTTTTTATCGATACTGTAAAAGGTAGAATTGCTAACACCTTTGATAAACTTCAACCTAATGCTAATTATAGCAGAAAACATCTTCTGATCCTCTAAGTCAGGCATCCTCAAACTGCGGCCCTCCAGCTGTTGGGAAACTACATCTCCCATCATGCCCACTGTTATAGATTATATAAATGCATGATAGGAGTAGTAGTTTCCCAACAGCTGGAGGGCCGCAGTTTGAGGATGCCTGCTCTAAGTCATATACATGCAAACAGTGAGTAACATGTGGTGCTATGGTGCTATGTTATTTTGTTGCTATCTTTATATAATATGGGTGTCACTGCTTGTGTGCAGTATATATATATATATATATATATATATATATATATATATATATATATACATACATATACATATATATAATGTGTGTGTTCAAGAATGTATTCATATATAATTATATATTACTTTATATTTTCTGAGCTCATCTTTTATGTTATGTAACAAGTACAGGCAGAACATAGAGAATATACAGTAGGAGTATAGGAGCCTTCTGAAATAGCATTAACCTGGATATAATAAACCTATTCTGTGTTACTTACATAAATGTTGCTGCCAGTCTTTTTTAGCAAGGACAATCCTCCCTGTATCTGAAGTTCTGGCTTCTGCATTTGTCCTCCAGGAAATGATGCTCAAATGTACAAGGCATGGATAATAATAGCAGAGTCATTTATATTCAAACACCTGATCAAATAATGACCTTCATTGGATGGATTTTTCCAGGCTCCATTATAAGCTATCCACATACAATACATAATATTTATTTAGCTATCTTACCTTTGTTGTTCTTTTCCCCTATTCAGTATTATGGGGACCCTGTAAAGTGATACTGACTCATAATGCGTGTATAACAAAGACTTTAGTAAAACCTACTGCTTTCTGGGCTTACTAGATGCTAAGCAGACTTACAATAAAATGTGTAAATTTATAAAAGTCATGTTCTGCACAGATAAAGGAAAATGTGCAGAAATTATAATGTTGGGCTTTTGTGGTCCGCACAGCGGCACAGAGCCCCAATATTCTGAAATCACAGCGAACATCATGCAGTTGTGCTGCAGTTTCAGAAATTATGGCAAAAACCATGACATGACTGAAAGATATGAATAAACCCATATCATAATGGACAATATTGTCCCATACATTTCTTTTGGTGGTGTATTATGAATCTATTCAACATAAACTTGTAATACAACTGTTTGTATAAGACCCTATTATCTAAGCCAGTGTTCTCCATTCCTTGGATTGGAGTCATGCACTTCTCATGCTCCTGCATGTGGCTCCCTAGTTGTTTCAGATCAAAATGCTCCCTAAGGACATGATAAATGGAATAATAATTCTAAAGTGTGTTACAGATGTAGAAATCAAATTACAGGTATATGCCTCAAGTCTTAAAGAAGTTTTCTCACTATAATGATTAGCTGTCAACATTTAGGGACATGTAAAGGAAGTTCGAAAGGTGGATTATAGGCACTTGACTGCCCGAAACACATCATGTTTTTGTTTCTCTTTTTTGTTGCCATAATATGAGATGTTTTTATTTAATACTTGAATAAAGGACTTGCTTTTTTCATCTTTTGGCTGTTTCGAGTTGAGTGCCGTCCGCAATCCACCTTTCATACTACACTATACAAATGCTTCTTGGGGCATACAGGTACGTGCACCACTCTTTTAGGCCTTTATTGGTATACAATTTCCTGTGGATTATAGGAACAGCTGGCATCAAAGTTTTTCTTTCAGCTAAATGAAGACTTTTAATAAATATATTGCTCCTTTGATATTCCTCTGGTCGGGAGATTAGAGAAATGTTATGTGCTCTGAGTGCATACAAGTGTCTCTAGGTTACCAGCTATATCTCGCTTCCAGATTAGACTGAGAGCAGGGAGTGTTGTCAGGGAGTGGATGGAGCAGAGTCTTTATCTATAACAAGATCTGACTGCTTATCTTTGAAAAGGACTTGTTTTCACTCCTTGAAGGTCCTGTAACTTTGTTTTCTACAGAATAAACCTACTGCAGTCATCTCACTGTAACACTCAGCTAGCTATAGAGGAGCTAAATATGCTAATCACTGCTATAGAACCACCCACAGTCTGACCAAGCAGTGTGAGTCTAAAGATGACTGTGAAATAGTCTCCCAAAAAAAAGGGAATCTCACAAGAGAACAGAGAGTGACTTCTGATCACTATACTTACTATTTTGGCATAGGCAAACTTAAACTCTATCAGTTCTCTATCTATAAAACACTAAAACGTAACTTTTATTATGTATAACTCTTAACCTCTATACACACTATTTAAAAACCTGATTTCTAACCTCAACATTTAACCCTTTCTACTTCTGAAGGAAGGAATAGCTCCTTTTCCATTATCAAGTCTGGTGGAACCCCACCTACCAACAGGAAACCCTTATATATACAGCAAATTATTAACTCCAGTGAGGGATCCCAAGCCTCCTACTTGGGCAATCGTCCCTTATCTAATGGACACAGGACAACTAAGGCTCCCTTTTGACACCCTCTGCAGCGGGTGGCACTTGTAGACAGAGGTGAGAAATCACAATTTAAAACGTCATGCCTGACCTCCCAAACATGTTTCACCAGCTAACCTGGCTTCATCAGGGGTTAGAGGTCCGGTCTGGGGAGGTCAGGCATGACGTTTTAAATTGTGATTTCTCACCTAGTCTAGGTTTATGAACAAAAATGTAATGTCCACTAAATGGCTTCATCAGGGGATAGAGGTCCGGTCCTCTATCCACTGATGAAGCAATTTAGTTTGTGAAACAGGGTGGAGAGGTCAGTAATGACATTTTAATTTGTGATTTCTCACCTCTTTCTACAGTGTCACCCACTGCAGAGGGTCTCACAAGGACACCTTATATGTTTTATGTCCATCGGATGAGGGATGACTGTCCAAGTAGGATGTTTTGGATCCCTTATTGGAGTTAGTAAATCACTGTGTATATATAAGGTTCCCCTGTTAATAGGTGGTGTACCACCAGACTTGATAATAGAAAATGAGTTATTCATTCATACTAAGAAAGGGATAAATTGAGAGGTTAGAAATCAGGGTTTTAAATAGTGTGCATAGAGGTTAAGAGTTATACATAATAAAAGTTACGTTTTAGTGTTTTACAGATAGAGAACTGATAGAGTTTAAGTTTGCCTATGGCAAAATAGTAAATATAGTCACTAAACAGTACCTGTCACAACACATAGAATTTACATTACATGAAAGCTTTATATGAATTTAATTTGACTTTTATTAAGATGACTGTTATCTTTATATAATCGGTTCCAGCACAGCACTTACCAGAAGTTGTGTCACAAGTTAAACCTCCTTGTTTGGCTGCTACTTTTATCTAGATTGCAGTCTGCCGGAAGTCTGCCTGTTTTGACACATTTAAGCCTTTCACATCCACTTACTGTACTCAGTGCTACAGTATGTTCTCATTGAAAGATATTGGGGAAACAAAAAAAATAATACAATTTGGTGCTGCAATTATACTTTTTGACAACAGATGGAGAAGCATCTCCTCTCTGTGATATGAACCAAGCCATAGTATTATGCATTGTGTACTGTGTTAAGGTGAAATTCACCTATATAGCCAGCAAATGTAAAATTCTACATCTTCAAGAATCAGAAAAAAAATGAGAAACTTGGAAACTAACAACAGGCACAACAGGCAAGCTGGCTGTCGCTTCTTTTCATGGATTTACCGGAGGTTGCTTTTCTGATTATATATTGTGGGGTTTTTTTTGGTTTTTTTTGGAGAGTAGGAGTTTACAATAACTGATGAAGAAAATGTTTTATTGGGTGTTATATGTTAATGATCAGACCGTGGTCGATATGTCATGATCCAATAATTGCTGCTGTCAGAGGTTGAATTTGAAGGTTCTGAATCCCATTGAAAAATTTATCAAGTTCCATTTCTAATATTGGCGTGTTCTTTCCTGACAGGAGGTCCTTTGGGTTCCCATACCTAGCAGGGCACTAGGCGTGACTGCTATTGCTACAGCACCATAACAATCCCCGACTGCTACTCTACTGTCTATATTCTGTTGTTTTCCTTGCCAATCTTTTGCTTAATTTCTGTAGCAGTGCAAGCAGTACATTTCAGTGACATTGATAACATCATTATACTTTTCTCTGCTGCTCTTTCCAGTTTTACTTTTTTTTTTACTTTACCCAGAACCTTCTGCCACAGATGTGTTTTGTGTACCTGTGCCATTTATCCTAGAATGTTATTTAGAGGATCATGACATGCAGGGACTTTAGGGTGCGTTCACACAGCAAAGACAAAACATCAGTCGGATTTTCTGACTGGTATTTTGTCTTTTTTTGGCACGTAGAGGGACGGTTTTTGCCCGCGGTTTGCAGATCCAAGCCACTCCCCTTCCCAATCACATGTTCATGTTCTGCCCGTAAACTGGGCGGTAGAAAGAACATGTTCTAAATTTTTAGGAACGGTGGCGGTGTCAAAAACTGTCAGGCAGAAAATCCGTGCAGGGATTTTCTATTTAAATCAATGTAAAAACCAACTGCCGTGGGGACATGTCCTTATAGTTAAGTCCAAAAATTATTTGTAAGGAAAGATAAATACCAGAAGATTTCTTAAAGTACTTGCTTTGTTAAAGGGGTATTGTCATTACATTGACTAGCTTTAAAGGGGATTTGCCAGGATGCAAGTTTCTTACCTTCCTTATCAGCACAGGGAGAATATCAACAAATCACGCTGAGTCATGAAGGCTGCAGGGCTGAGAGGGAGGGGGTGAGTAAGGAGTGAGGAATAAGGGAGCGTCTCAAAACTTAAGTGAAATAATAAATAGTACAAAGTGGATTCTCAATACAGCAAGACACAGCCTCATAGACTGCACTTTCTACCCGGTGCCTTAAAAGCTCATTCATTTTGCCTGTCAGCAAATAAGAAGTGTTTCACACAAGCGTGGTCTGTCAGCTGCTGGGTCGTATCTAGTGGAAGCTTTCAGGTAACTAAGGGGGATTTAGAAATCCTGTAGCTCTCAGAGTCTTCACTTTTTGTAATCACATATAATTAGAAAAGTGATTAAATACCCATTTTGGAGGTTTCCACGTCAACATTACATGGTGGCAAAACCCCTTTAAGCATGTAGGCAAAAGGTAAATACTTTTATCAAATACATTGCTGTTCTGATTTTTCTTCCTTTCAGAGCTAGAACAGTTCTTATCTTCTGCTTGTTTACAAGTTTTTTTATGTTACTGACCACCTCTCTGCAGCCCTTGCCAGGATGGTGACATCACTTTCTGATGTGTCTTATCAGCAGCACAGTCGCTTGTTTGTTTCCTACTGACAACTTTGACCCTTTAGATCTCTGTAGCCTTCTGCTCTGTTATTTAAACTATATCATTACCAATGGTCCTCTAACATGCGCAGCTAGGAATAGCAGAGCTGATATGCCAATCACTGCTGTAGAATCGCCCACAGCTTGAGCAGGAAGTGGAAGCCTAAAGCTGGCTGTGAAGAGCAGCACAGAAGAAAAAAAAAAAACTTCTATGATTACAGTAATTTAAAAAGGCTCCCATGACCTGCTACTTAAAAATCTTGGATATTAATATCTCGTCACTGGGGGTGTAGCTACAGGGGGTGCAGCGGTAGCTGTCGCTAATGGACTCTGCAGCCTGAGGGGGCCCAAAAGCCCTTCTGCCACATAAGAAGACACCAGTATTGTAAATGGCACATGGTAACTGGGGGGCCCGAATTCACTTTTTACACTAGGGCCCAAGAGCTTGAAGTTCCACCTCTGCTCATCACCTTTTCATTGCTGCTAATACTAATGACAATAACTGGTTAATATAATCAGAACCACAGCTCATTTACTATTGGAGAGCAATATGTAAAAAAAAAATAGAGATGTAATCGTAACTAGTGCCTGGCATGTGACTATTGTAGGTAATCAGTGGTCTTTCGCTGCTGAGCCATGATGGTACCAATATGGTACGTGACTACTGAGGCCACTGACTGGCTATAGACGTCCCCTGCTGGCCATTTGTACACACAGAGCAGGGCACCAGCTCCAACTTCTTTACTAGACTTCCGGGAGATTGGTGATGTGAGTACAGTTGTGAAATCAGCTGCATTTATTTGTATTACAGGTTGACAATCCCTTTGAGACTGGGATCACACCACATTTTGGTCCTTTTTGGGACCACAGTCACAGGTGTCCTTGAAAAAAATATTCTGACAGATACCGCAACAGATCCATAAAGAAAAAGTGGGCCAACAGTCCAAAATGACTACATCGACCTGGTGAAGAAATAAGTTGGGGAAATAGAGCAAATGTAATCACTTTGGACTATGTGTCCCTTTTGTTCGCTATGGATCCATTGCCATATCCGTTGAGATAGATATTTTTAAGGTATTCAAACGGATACCTGAAACAAAGGTCTTAAATGGGACCAAAACGTGGTGTTACTGTAACTCAGTCTAACTTTAATATTTTCACACCCTCCATATCTGTGGTTTCAGTAGAGCACGGAAAGCAATTTAATGAATTGAATTGAATAAGTGAACACATCACTTATGTGGCATATCCATAAACACCAGCATTGTATAGAACAATTGTTTATTCTTGCAAAACCACTTTGATAATCTTTTTCTCTGCTTTACACCACCTTTTTATAGACCTGCATAATGAAGGGTTGCAAAGACATTTCAAAATAAACAGGAGCTTATAATAATCCTGTTAGCATTCACGGTGATGTAATTAGATTCAAGGTGGCTGAAGCATAAAGACCAGGAGATCAAATATAACTTAGTTATCTTAAAGGGGTTTTGCCACGAAGTAAAATTGACATGGGAAGTTTGCAAATGAAATAACAAACATTTTCATCATTCATCATTATTAAAAATTCTGCACCCTTTTTGTTTTAGCTGCTCCTTTAGTGATCCATTGTTTACAGCTCCTCTCCAGGGGATACAACCAGGGCTGAGAGCTCCTCAGTCCTGGTCACACATGCTCAGACATCACCTCTCCTCTCAGGCAGCTATTGTTGAAACCCCAGGTGCTGTCATTCTACTCCTGTCCTCTGTGCTCCTTAGTAATTAGTCACACAGCGCAAATAAATAAAAAAGAAACCTCAATCAGGTTTGTGCATTTATAAAGAGAAAAAAAACACAGGCTTGGTTCCTGCAGGGATTTGAACCTAGGACCCTTGTGCCTGGAGGCAAAAACTTTACCTCTCAGCTACTCCCAATACTTTATATAAACAGACCTTTCTTTGACTACAGAGAGAAAAGGCCTGGTGATGTCATCCTGCTGGGTCACATTGTATGCAATTCAAACAAATCACACACACCCCCTTCTGAGCACACAGAGCTGAAGAGCTGGATGCAGGAGGTATGAAATGAGATTGTGGCAAAACCCCTTTAATACTGAATGCAGAGACGACATCCAAGTAAGCAAGATTCATTCCACTATGAAGGACTACTGATTGCTGTTAGACTAGATTCACATAGCATTTCTTAATGTGTATTTTAATATGGAAATACATGTACTTGACTCACCCAATTATGTGTATAAAACCGCACCCATAGTGTCCCATAGTTTTCTACGTGAAGATGCAACACTGGGCACATGCCATGTATTTTTACACGTTGTTTGACGCAATATGAGCTGTGTAAGAAAACTGAAGTGCTTGTTACTTCTTGGTGCATTTTATGCATTTTGCACCAATTATGCATGTATTTGTTTGGTGTGGAATTTATGCAATTTTGCCGTTCAATTGCGACAAAAAAAATTCAAGGAAAAGCACAAAAAAAAAAAACACTTTTCATAATCTTTTTTATATCATGTGAATCTAACTTTAAAATGCACTCCACAGACCATGAAATAAAGAAGTATTGCTGTGATGTAAAAATCCCTGTGGAGAGGAATTATGAGCCGACCTCAGTGAATGGGGAGATGACCGCGCTTGCACAGCTCTCCTCCATTCATCTCTATGGGAGTTTCAAGTATAGATATATTTGCTGGGCTATGTTGGAACTGCTACACCGCAGCCATCTCCCCATTCACTGAGGTCGGCGTGTAGCCCTCTACACAGGTGATTTTGCAGCATGGCAAAATCACTTTAAGGACATGTATGTTACTTAAGTGTAATCACATATTCCACCCTTTTGACTTTTTTTCTCTGTGATTTGTTTAACATCTTGGCAAACATTACCATGAAACCAGCACCTGAATATACCCCTAGGATATATTTACACATGGCAGATTTACTGCAGACATTTTTGTGGCTGTCCCATTTTTTGAATTGGGCATGCCTAGATCTAAGCTTAATCCTGTAAAAATAACCAAAATTCAGATAAATGGAATTGATTTTCAGCCACAGAAAGTAGTACATCAAATCTGCTGTATGTGAATATACCCTTTGGGATCCTCTGATTACTTATATAAGCAAGCAAAGTATAATAATCTTAGTTAAGTAGGTTGTTTGTCCATAATCCATTGCTGGGTTATATGCTCATGAGTATTTAGCCAGATCAAAAAAGAAATGGCAAAAGCTGCATATGGTTTACCACTGACAGCTAGTGCAGGTGAAATTGTTGCTGCACAACCACTACATGTATCAGCAATCTTTGTTGTTTAACATGAAGTATGAAGTGCAATGTTTTAGCGGCTACCAGCCAATGTCGGACTAGGGTGCCTGGGGCCCACCAGTGGAGTTGAATGTTGAGGCCCACCCTACAGCTAGCGTACATTACTGCACACACTGCACATGACTCTTGCACTCTGCCATTTGCATTTTGCCTCTCTTCTTCTGCATTTCTCCCTGAAATCAGCCCCAGGCCTGCTGTGAACAGGGGCCAACTGCACTGGGGTCTCCCCTGTGGTCCAGTCTGAGCTTGTCCCCAGCACAAATATAATCAGCTGTATACTATAACATTAGTCAAATAGTAGTTTTTTATCATTAAATTTTTTTCCCACTGCCCTGGGATTCAACTAGTGTATTGTAAAACAAAGTGGACTGCAAGTGACACATTTATCCATTGGACATTTTTCCCCCCTTCAAGTTCTATTACTGTTATATTTTACTAGTGTGTTTTACTATAACTTATATGTAAATAAGCTTTCCTCTGGAGGTAGTGCCACCTATTGGACCTAGCTTTTCTTTCAGTCAAGTGCAGCTTGTTAAAGAGCCTTGAAACCACATCAAAATCTCCCCTACACAGAGAGGGGCTCTTTGGAGGTCAGTTCTTCTTTATGGAGGTGGTTATGGCTTGGCTTAACTCCCTAGTCATGTTTCAAGTCTCTTTAATGGGTCAGACTTGACCTAAAGCCAAGCTGCTTCCAATAGGTGGAGCTAGAGAGACAACTTTCTTCCAGAGGAGAGCTAATTTATATATTCTATTTTCCCAGGGAGCACTGTATGGACTACATGCCTTCCTACACCAGTCTCTCCTTTTCTCCTTGAGTTACTATAATGCATTGCAGTCTATTGTATTTATTTTGCCTTAGGGCTGCTGTATACAGTTGTGCTCAAAAGTTTACATACCCCGGCAGAATTTTTGATTTCTTGACCTTTTTTCAGATAATATGAATGATAACACAAGAACTTATTTTCCATTCATGGTTAGTGGTTGGGTGAAGCCATTTATTGTCAAACTGCTGTGTTTTCATTTTTTAAATCATAATGACAACCAAAAACATCAAAATGACCCTGATCAAAAGTTTACATACGCTGGTGATTTTGGCCTGATAACATGCACAGAAGTTGATACAAATGGGTTTGAATGGCTACTAAAGAAGCAATGAAGCAAATTTCAGCTTACCCACAGTCTGTATGCGACCATCCAAATGTACAACGGATGCACGGTCAGCCGGGAGCTCCCACCGGTGTTTGTAGTAATCTAATTGCAAGAAGGTAACCAGCATCCAAAATGATATAATGGAGGATACAGCGTATGCAGCTTTAGTTAAAGTTCCGGAACTTTTAATTTCACATGATTAAAAACTTTCAGCAAATAGTCCATACATGTACACAGGCTTCAACCATAACGACAGAGGGTCGTACATACACGCGCCTGAATAAGAACAGACCGACGCGTTTTGGTAACACTACCTTAGTCTTGGTCTACTCTATGGTGTTCACAAATTACTTAAATAGGATACCAGAATTCACGTATATCACCACCCAATCTTATTAACTCTCTGTTGTCCGGAATCCCTAATATACGTATAAACAATAAAATCTTATACAAATCAGGTTACGTTGTATTTCTATATAGAACCTAATATAAATATAATTTTAACATGGTAGAAAACATGTAATACTCATTTTAATAATGACATAATATATCATATTTTATGTTGAGACCATGCGGTTGTCTCGTTCCTTGTCTGAATACATTTAGCTTCAATGTTAAGTAACTTATCTCTTAGGTTACATCCGCGTTCTGCGGGAACCACCTTTTCTATGCCCATACAATGTAGAGATGTCAGATTTCCCGCATGTTCCTCCAGGAAATGCTTGGAGACAGCCGACATGTTATGTCGCCAAGCATCCTTGCGGGCATCCAATATACAGTATTTTGTCTAACTCTCACCTTTAATGGTGTCGTCGTACACCCCACATATTGTATACGGCATATCTCACAAGAAATTAGGTAAACCACATATTTAGAATTGCAATTTATATATTGTTGTACGTTATAGGTCTTGTTGGTAACAAATGATGTAAACTTATTTCCCACATCAATATATTGGCATGTTAAACATGTTCGATGCCCGCATTTATACTATCCCCTCTACCTCAACCAAGTTTTTGTGGGAGTATTATGACTGTTGTATAAACTAGGTGATATACTTGATCCAAGATTCTGAGCCTTTCTAGGCAGAAATCTAACTCCTATTTGAATAATTTCTCGTAATCAATGATCTGCATATAGTGTGGGTAAGTATTTCTTCATTATTTTAACAATATGATTATATTGCGGAGAATATGTGGTACTGAAGGTAACACCTTCAAAAAAAATTTTATGCATTTATTTACCTTTATCTTCCGTTAGTTTTGATCGTGGTATAGATACCTTCTTGCTACTATGTTGTAATATTTTTTTCTGAGTATCCACGTTGTCTCAATTTATCCAGGACTTTTTTGTGCTGTATCTCATATTCATCTGATTTACTACAGTTTCTTTTTGTACGTATTAGTTCCCCTGTAGGTATATTTCTAATCACATGTCCTGGATGACATGATGATGCATTTAAGATGGAATTTTGTGCGGATGATTTTATGAATGGTTTCACACTTATCATATTATTGGGGATCCCTTCCAAGGTGATATACAAAAAATCTATAGTGGAACACTCCATATGGTAAGTGAATTTTAAATTAATCTGGTTGTTATTTATATACCTGGCAAGCTCAGGAATGTCAGCCGAAGGGCCCTCCCATATCAGGAAGAGGTCGTCAATATAACAGCCATACCACCTGATATGGGAGGTGAAGATGTTCTGATCTGTAAACAAATACATTTCCTCCGACATCCCCAAGAAGATGTTAGCTAGGGAGGGGGAAAACTTAGCCCCCATTGAGGCTCCCTTTAATTGTAAAAAAAATTGTCTGTTAAAAGAAAAGAAATTGTGGGTAAGAAGAAAACTCACTACCATGACTATGAACTCACAAAGTTTCAAGTCATATCGGCTATATTTGTCAAGAAATCTCCGTAACGCATGCAGAGCCAAGTCATGAGGTATGGAAGGGTATAGGGCCGTTACATCACATGTCAACCAAATATAATTTTTAAGCCATTGTATTCTTTCCATAATGTTTATGACCTGCTTTGTATCACGCAAAAAAACAGGCAATTTGGAAATTAGCGGTTGTAAGAGATTGTCTACCCACTCCCCTAATTTTTCGCTATATGAACCAATTCCTGAAACAATGGGTCTTAATGGTGGTGGAAATAACCCTTTATGGACCTTGGGAAGTGAGTAAACAATAGGCATTTTTGGATGTTCTACATGGAGTTTTTGTGCCAAATCGCTGTTAATAGCACCCATACATACTCCTTCCTCAACAATCTTTTTAAGGCAGTTTGGAAGGACACAGTGGGGTCACGGATCAGGACACTGTAAGTATCCTTATCGCTCAACATCTCCAAATTAAGTTTTCATATAAGCCCAAATATAGGATCACCACTGCTCCTCCCTTGTCTGCCATCTTAACCACAATTGATTTATCCTCCCCAAGATGATTAAGTGCCACTCGTTCCTGGGCATCTCAGTTGTTATAACTACGTGCTTGAGTATTTGTGGTTTGAGAAAGATTAATAGGTTCTTGTTCTATTAATTCTTGGAATGTATCCAAGATTTCTGTCCGGGACTGTATGGGGTAAAAATGGGGGTTGGGTACAGAATATTCCCTGGGTCTAGATGAAACATTACTACCTTCACCTTCCAAAGTTTCAATTTCTGTTATAGCCCTTAATTCCCTAAAATCATTGGGACTGATATCATCCTGTCTAATATTCTGATCTAGTGACTGAGACTATGTAGTACCCTCATATTGTTTTGCTTCCTCCCCTATGTTCACTTTAAAGAAATTATTTTTAACTGTCAATAATCTGGCAAAGCGTTAACATCAACCAATGTACTGAAAACATCAAATGGGTCACGCCGCAGCCCGCAGGATGGGCTGTGGGCGCACCCATACCCCCGCCGGTCCCCGCACGCCAGGAGCGAGTGGCGCCGCGGTCCACATAGTGGCCTGCGGGCGCACTCGCCCTCCTGAGCGTATCTGCTTACTGCACCACGCTCCTGCTTCCTCGCGCCCGTCGACTGGCTCTGCGAGATTTAAAGGACCAGCGCGCCGGTAATTGGTTGATTGCCGTCCGCTGACCCTATATATTGGCTCCACCTCTAGCATGCTCTCACCGAATCCATAGTGCCCATACCATATGCGAGGAAGCCCTCTAGAATCCCAGTTAGCCTTCTCCGTGTACCAGTCCTGTTTGCGCATGTCCTTTGACCACGAACCTTCGCTGCCTACCCTGACCTTCTGGCCTCTCCCCGACTCCGAGTTCGTCTGCAGATTTTGTACCGCATTGCACCTTGGCTGCTCTGGTAAATACCAGGACCCACTTAGACTCCGTTCCCTGGTGTGGCCCGTACCATCGCTTGCGGTGGTCCAGTGGATCCACTACTCCCAGTCGTTATAGTTG
This sequence comes from Phyllomedusa bahiana, assembly GCA_025379985.1. Taxonomy (NCBI): domain Eukaryota; kingdom Metazoa; phylum Chordata; class Amphibia; order Anura; family Hylidae; genus Phyllomedusa; species Phyllomedusa bahiana. The sequence goes on along the minus strand of JAODAL010014839.1, from coordinate 5,127 downwards.
GATTCATCCATGGATCCCGCCAAGGTGCCGTTGCCCAGTGTTGCCGACCTCACCACCATCGTGGCCCAGCAGACCTAACAACTGTCGCAACAAGCTCAGCAACTGCATCAGCTGTCCGTTATGCAGCAATTCCTCTCCGCCCAACCATGCCAGCCACAGTTCTCTCCGCAGGTTACGTCTTCGGCTGCCGTGGCGACCGACGGTCCCAAGCTCCGATTATCGCTGCTGACGAAATTTGATGGGGACCCTAAATCGTGCAGTTCATCACCCAATGCTCCATGCACGTGGAACTCATGGCCAACCAGTTTCCTACAGAGCGCTCCGAGGTGGCTTTTGTGCTCAGTCTTCTATCTGGTAAAGACCTGGCCTGGGCCACCCCACTTTGGGACAGAAGCGACCTAGTGACGTCCGATCTCCAGGCTTTCCTGGCAGAGTTTCGCAACGTCTTCGAGGAACCTGCGCATGCCTCCAACGCCGAAACGGCTCTTCTGAATCTGCGACAAGGTGACTCCTCCATTGGGGACTACGCTGTGGGGACTACGCTCCTAGAACAAGGCGGCCCTGTGCACCACATTCAAAAATGGACTCTACACTCGAGTAAAGGATGTGCTGGCTTCGCGGGACTTGCCCTCGTCCCTGGGTGAGGGATCCATCTGGCCACCCACATCGAAGTTCGTTTTCGTGAGAGGCAGGGGAACTCCGTCAGGAGCGCGAGCCCTTCCGTAACCGTCGTCTACCCCGTCTGGCCCCTGTGTTCCAGAGACCTCCTGTGCCACCCCTGCAAATTGCTGCGGAGGAACCTATGCAGGTGGATAGAGCTCATCTGCACTTTTTTCGAGACTGTCCACTATGTCCGGAAAACGCACGCACCCAGGCCACGTGGGAGAGGCGTCCCTAGGTGTGAATAGTTCCTCTCCTCGCTTGACCATATCCGTACGGGTTGTGACTGGGTCCAGAGTGCAAATCTAAGTTCCCGCTTTTCTGGATTCTGGGTCCACCGGGAATTTTATGGACGCAGCCTTGGTGATGAAGCTTCATCTTCCGCTGACTCGCCTTAAGAAGCCACTGCCATTTTGTCCATCAGCGGAGAACTCTTGAGGGACTCCATCCAATTCTGCACAGAGCCGGTGTTCCTGCATGTCGGGGCATTACACAAAGAGAAGATCGTGTTTTATGTGCTTCCCCACTCCTCTTCAGCGATCCTGTTGGGGCTGCCATGGCTGCGGTATCATGCCCCTACGCTGAACTGGAAAACGGGCGAAGTAACGCTTTGGGGACCAGACTGTCACACCCGTTATCTGGTAGCACCTCACCTGGTGCCCCCCACTTCTCCATCAACGCCCCCAGACCCTCTGCCAGGCCTACCTGCGGAATATCAGGATTTTGCGGATGTGTTCTCCAAAAAGCAGGCGGAAAGGCTGCCCCCTCATCGCCCGTATGATTGCCCTAATGACTTGCTGCCCGGTACGAGCCCTCCTTGGGGTAGGGTCTATCCATTGTCGGTCCCCAAGACCGAAGCCATGTCGGCCTATATCCAGGAGAACCTCAAGGAGGGCTTCATCCGTAAGTCCACTTCCCCAGCCGGAGCAGGATATGTCTTTGTGGAGAAAAAGGATGGCTCGCTCCGTCCCTGCATTGATTATCGCGGGCTTAACAAGATCACCGTGAAAAACCGCTACCTGCTGCCGCTAATCACAGAGCTCTTTGCTTCGCGGGGCCAGGATTTTCTCCAAATTGGACATGCGTGTGGCCTACAACCTCATCCGCAAACAAGAGGGGGATGAGTGGAAGATGGCGTTTAACACCCGCAATGGGCATTTTGAGTATTTGGTTATGCCCTTCGGCCTGTGTAATGCTCTGGGATCTCCTGTACACCTGCGTCATCGTGTACCTGGACCGGACGTGAAGGACCACCGTCTGCATGTGCGTCAGGTCATTAGACGTCTGCGGGAAAACCGTCTATACACCAAGCTGGAGAAGTGCCGGTTCCATTAAACCAGTCTGCCCTTCCTCGGCTACATTATTTCGGACAAAGGACTCCAAATGGAACCAGCCAAACTTCTCTGCCGTTTTGCAGTGTCTCGTCCAGTTGGCCTTTGGGCCATTCAGCGCTTCGAAGGCTTTGCCAACCACTACCGCCAGTTTATCCCCCATCTCCTCGGTGGTAGCTCCTATTGTGGCTCTTACTAAGAAGTCTGGCAACCTGAAGCAGTGGCCACGAAGACGCATTCTCCCGGCTTAAAACGGCATTCGCCCGGGCTCCTGTCTTATCACGACCCAACACCAAAAAACCTTTTTTCCTGGAGGTTGATGCCTCGGTGGTAGGAGCGGGGGTGGTGCTTACTCAGCGAGATCACAAGGGCATGACCATCACATGTGGATTCTTCTCCAAGACCTTTTCTCCCACCAAGAAGAACTACACGATTGGGGACCGCGAGCTCTTAGCTATTAAACTTGCCCTGAAGGAGTGGCGTCATCTTCTGGAGGGAGCTCAGCATCCGGTCACGATCTACTCGTACCACAAGAACATCGCGTACCTTCAGACGGCCCAGCTCCTTAACCCTCGACAAGCCCGCTGGTTTCTCTTTTTCTCTCGTTTCAATTTTACCATCCATTTCCGCCCGCTGAGAAGAACATTAAGGCTGATGCCCTGTCCCACGCCTCTGATGTTTTAGGTGAAGAGCCACCTCTGTGTCATATTATTCCTCCGGAACGTTTGATTTCCTGTGGATCTTCGGCAGGTACCTCAAGGCAAGGGCTATGTGCGTCCTGCGCTTTGGCGGAAAATGTTGAAGTGGGGACACTGCTCTGGGATAGCTGGCCACCCTGGAGTGCAGAAAATGAGTCAGCTTATTGCCGCTACTATTGGTGGCCGGAGCTTGTCAAGGATGTCAAAGACTTTGTCGAGTCGTGTCCTACTTGTGCTCGTAATAAGACGTCCCATCTCAAGCCTGTGGGGCTACTCCTGCCATTGCCCATCCCGGATCGGCTGTGGTCTCACATAGCCATGGATTTTATCACGGACCTTCCTCCTTCTGCCGGCAATACGGTCATATGGGTCGTCAATGACCGTTTCTCGAAAGTGTCACATTTCGTTCCTCTACCCAGGTTGCCCTCTACTCCTCGCCTCGCAACTCTGTTTTTTCAACATATATTTCACCTGCATGGTCTTCCACGACCTATTGTTTCGGATCGGGGAGTACAGTATGTGTCCCGATTCTGGCGGTCCCTCTGTGCCCAGTGGAAGGTAAATTTGGACTTTTCCTCAGCCTACCATCCTCAGTCTAACGGGCAGGTGGAACGGGTCAACCAGATCCTGGGGAATAATCTACACCACTTTGTGTCGGCTCGACAGGACGACTGGTCCAGCTTGTTGCCCTGGGCAGAATTATCTTACAACTCCCTAGATTCCGAGTCGACAGGTGCCTCGCCCATCTTTGTGGTCTATGGACAACATCCCCGCCCTCCCCTCCCACTGTCATCGGCTTCAGATGTTCCCGCCATGGATATGTTGGTCCGGGATCTAAAGGCCATTTGGAAGGACACACTGCATTCTCTGTGTCGGGCCTCTGCTCAAATGAAGAATAGGGCAGACAAGAGAAGAAGACCTTCCCCGTCTTTTGCTTCTGGGGATAAAGTCTGGCTATCTTCAAAGTATGTCCGTCTGAAAATTCCCAGCTACAAGCTGGGTCCTCAATACCTTGGTCCATTTGTGGTCCTGAAGAGGATTAATCCTGTGGCCTACAAGCTCCGGATCCCTTCCACTATGCGCATTCCAAACTTCTTCCATATCTCTCTGCTCAAACCATTCGTCTTGAATAGGTTTTCTCAGAAGGTGGCGCCCCCTTCCCTGGTGGATGATACTTCGGATGTCTTCGCCGTAAAGGAAATTTTGGCCATGAAAACAACCAAGGGGAAGCGTTATTTCCTTATCGACTGGAAGGGGTTTGGGCCAGAAGAAAGATTGTGGGAGCCCGAGGACAACATTATGGACTGAGAATTACTTTAGAGGTTTCTCTGGGCCAGAGGGTGGGGGAGGCCGAAAGGGGGGGCACTGTCACAGGTCACGTACCCGTGCGCCGGGAGTGATCCTGAGCGCATCTTTTTACCGCACCGCGCCCCTGCTTCCTCGTGTCCGTCGGCTGCCGGGCGCGCGTGTACCCACTCCCTAGGGCGGGCGCGCCGGCTCTGTGAGATTTAAAGGGCCAGCACGCTGGTTGATTGACGGCCGCTGACCCTATATATTGGCTCCACCACCAGCATGCTCTCGCCGAATCCATAGTGCCATACCCTATGCGAGGAAGCCTTCTAGAATCCCGGTTAGCCTTCTCCCTGTAACCCGTCTGTTTGGGGCCCCGTCCTTTGACCCCCGAACCTTCGCTGCCTGCCCTGACCTTCTGGCCTGTTCCCGACTCCGAGTTCGTCTGCCGATTTTGTACCGCGTTGCACCTTGGCTGCTGCCGCAAGCGGGTCGCATCGGGGGTAGTGACCTGGTGGAATCCTGCCGCAGCAAGTCCATCCCACCTTGCAGCGGGATCTGATGAATACCGGGACCCACTTAGACTGCGCTCCCTGGTGTGGCCCATACTATCGTTTGTGGTGGTCCAGTGGATAGTTGTCTCATCCTCTTCCTATGCTTCCATCCCGCCTGTTTGTACTTTCCTGTAAAAAAAGACTGGGCATTGCCCTGATAAGAGCGGATATTCATTCTGGTATTTGAAATAGTTTGGCCACTATGGTTAGAGGCATTGGACGTATCCAGATTTTCCAAATATCCATCAACAGTGAATGAAGACGATTGATCAACAGAGGATTTAATGCCCGAGAAACTAACATGTCTCTCACGTTCATAGTGTTCCTAATCATTCTGCCATCTTAATATAGATCTAGGAATGTGTCTCTTATTCTGCCACATATATACTTATCCCCTCTCATAGTCTCCACAGTCCCAGTCAATTTTGGATTTTTTTTAGTTTTCATAATCAATTCCTCTAATTATTTTTATGTTCTTGCTCATGATATTATTATAATCCACATATTCTGATGTATCCACATCCTCCACCAATTTTTGTTCTAAAATAATAATGTCATTTTTTAATTCCACCAATTTTTTTATTTTGTATTTGG